>JAOXJP010008638.1:0-32340 GCA_025762735.1 Platanus orientalis | reverse complement strand
AACATCCACATAATTCTAGAACCTTCTAGAATATTCTAGGACCTTCTAGAATCTTCTAGATCTCTCTAGAACTCTCTTGAATCTTCCGGATCCTTCTAGATTATTCCGGATTATTCTAGATTCTTCTACATACATTGTCCCTAATACATTGAATTTACTGGTGAGGGTCCCCAAAGCCTCTCATTACCATGCGGGGCATGACATTACGCTCCACACCTCACTTGTTAGGCAGATGGAATGCCACAAGTCATTTTTTATCATTTTTGAAACACCATAAATAAGCCTTGCATTCTACATAAAGATCATGGGATGCTAGTAATAGTAATTTTTACTGCCTCATATGGTTAACATAAAATCCAAATTACATCAAATCTGGTCTTTGATTACGTGGAGAATTGGCTTACATGTGTGTATCTCTGGACTTCTGTTGGCCCTGGTTTTAGTGGCCTTAAATTTCAGGATTGGTTGTTTAATTGGGAGGACCGTGTCTTCGTGTAGCAGTTGTGTTTGGGTTGGTCTTTTGTTTGGGAGTTAGTGTGTGTTTGTTGGGTGTTTTCGTGTTCTGTTGCAGCTCCATGTTTGGGGTTTCCTGTCAGCTGGGCAGCGTGTAAGTCTCATGCATTCTGCTGTTTTCTTTTAATAATATACCTTTTTTATTTTTTTGACAAGTTACTTATGAAAAAAAAAATGGTTTACACATGTAAACGGAGCAATTCATATTCATAAAGGATTTCACATTAGAGTAGATCATGTAAGGGGATAATTGTTCTATAGGAGATTACTGCTAGCTGCCTCATTACAATTGACATCTTTCTGCTTCAAAGTCGAGTATCTACCTGCAAATTGCAGCTACTCTGCTTTATGCATTTGTGATGAAAATGCTAAAGTGCTTTCCCTGTTTTAAGTTATTTTTTAATGTTATTGAAAATAACTTCAGAAGTGGGCATTTTGGTCTTTTCATCTGACAACTTAAAAAGGAGGTATTTAAACTTTTGGCAGTAGGAGTTGACAAAATTGTAATGAGGCAGCCGGTGCTAACTTTCTCTTGTCCTATGTTCGTGGAAAACGAAGTAAGGTCTCCATACTTTTCTATTCATTGCTTAAGTATAACTGGTTTGGAGAAATTGGCTCAAGCATTTATTGTGCTGCATCGAGGTGGGTTAAGGATCCTCCCTTGAAAAAAGGGGGGGGCAAAGAGATGCATTTACTGTGTTGCTTGAAGGTGGGTTACTGATCTCCTGAAAAAAAAAAGGCTTACCTGGTGAAAAAACCAGAAATTTTGAAGACATAGCTTGTTAAATTGATAAAGGCTTTGGGGGTTTGTATGACAGGCCTGGTTCATAATTCTACTTTTTGACAACTAAGAGAGAGAGAGAGAGATGATATTCTCTGAATCTCCTTCAGTGTCCATTAAACTCATGGATGTCAATCGAGAATAGCTTAAAATTGAAATTGGAAACAAAGGCTTTAAAGTCCAAGTATTGATTTCAGTGGAACTCTCCCCTTCCTGTTAATGCATTTCCTCTAGCAGGAATTCCCAGTCGGATTAAATTTAGTTCAGCTATTCTCCTTGGCGTACATTTAATGTTGTGTAATTCTACAGACTTATTTTGCTTGGTCTACCCTGTGTCCATTTTTGTTACAGATTTGACATTTTTTTTTGGTTCAAAATTTTAATTTTTTATTATCTTTTCATCTTTTTATGTTTATGCAGAACAATTTAACAGTTATTGTTGTTTCTCTGTCATTTAACAGCCAAGAATGAAAACTGATACATCGGAAGCTTTTGTCAACAAGTATGCTGATAGTACATTGTTCCAAGGAGATGTCTGTGGACCAATTGCTGCAACAATGAATGAATCCATGTTCATACTAGTCATATCTAAGTGGCATTATGCTTTTGATGGCCTGAAGGAAACAAATGACTACAAGTTTCTGTCTGTATCAGGATCTCTTATGAAAAATATGGTGACTACTTTGCTACGTCATTTACTAATTATTTTGATATGTTTGCAACAGTTTTTGAGGATGGATGTAAATATACTGGCTTCCTTAACCTGTCTTCTGCATACATACAAAACTGCATATCATATAGGTGCTTAGGTGCATTAGATATAAATGAATGTATGAAATTGAATGTTTGGATGGTCTATATATATTCTTACTCTTCATTTCGTGTGAAATAACAACAAACAAAGAAGAGAAGAAAGTCTAGTAAACTTAGGTTGTGAATCCTATAGAATTTATGGGTCATTGCAACTCAAAATGGTTGTTTATGACTAATAGTATTTGTACTAATTTTCTACAGTATAATAAAGAAAAATGGCCTTTGTATATAAATGTACACTCATTTTAAAGTTTGTGGAAAACTAGGAAACTCTAGTAGCTGCACAATGTTGACCAATGTTGATCAAAGGGTTAAAAGTATCGGTATATAAGGAGACATATTGACATATCAACCATATCGTAAGGGAAATTATGAAAAAATATGGAAACGGTAGAAAGTGGAACGCTAAGCAAACGTTGGAATTTTTTAATGAAATTTCAAGACGTGATAGAATAAACACTAATACATGCCTGCAAATCATTACATATAGAAAACAACCATCTTTGATGATTGGGGAACTGACACCCTTATGACATACATCCTCACTTTTGGAAACTATGGAAACACTATAAAAACCTTGGAATTTTTACTTTAAGAAATGTTATAATATGCATCTTTACACACCTAGAAGCCATTACGCTTTATTACACACTTAAAAACCTAATACTTTATTATACACTTGGGTATCGGTATTTGGAAACCGATACCCTCGTCACACACGCTGTCGTGCACGTCTGGAACTTTAAGTGTTAAGAATTAAAATATGATAAATAAGCATCCACGGCACAAACCCATAACCCAACAATAATATCGTATATTGATAATCACATTTGGCTAATGGCCACACAAAGTACAAACAAAAGTAGAAGAGGAAGACTAAAAAAGTACAATGCATGCTCATTTAATATATGATACAATAGCAATCTCAAGACTCCTAACTCGTAAACCCTAACCCACATCAATACCACATACAACTTTGGGGTGGCTAAAAATCATTACTGTTGTCCCCCTCATGGTGTCAAAGATGCAACTGTTGACAAAGTTCGTCCTCCAACCAATAGCGGTATTACTGCCATGCTATACTACCATACCACGCCTAATACTCATGAATGTATCTTTCATATACATAATCCTCTACATTCATTGGTATCTCAAGTTGTGGATACCTTGCCACCAGATAATCTTGATGCTAAGGCTGATGATAATCTTGAGGATGTGATAAGCCTAAGGGTGAGGATAAGCTTGGTCACGTGAAGTTGATGACAATGAGGATCTCTCTCTGGACCTGAACCACTGGGGTTCACCTCTATACTAATATGAGGCCAATCCATACTACTGGCCAAGGCTGAAGTAATCAACCTTAGACGACTAGCTTTGTGTGCTAGAATCACCGTGAGGCTAAGGAGGGTGTCCACCATATTGTTGGCTTTAAGAATCCCTATTGGTGCTCATGCCATCAAACTAAACTCTCAAAAGTGCTAATGGTGTGATGGGAACTAGTCTCAATTCTCCTTGTATCATGTCCCCCTTTACCGATAAATCTTAGGAAATGGAGGATGTGTGGAATGGTCTGTATCATGTCGTGTGATAGTATATCTCCTTTACTATGAATGGGTTAAGGGGTCTCTAACTCGTTTTCTTGCCACGACATCCCTATCATTCTCACCACCATCACCCTTGTCATCGCCTCCATTATCTCTCTCATCACCAACCCTGTCATCTCCCTCCTTGCCATCTCTTCCACCAATGCCACTACCACCTTCATTATCCCCAACATCATTCCCCGAGCCTGAACCCGAGTAATCCTCATCATTATCATATTCACTGAATTGGGATTGTTATTGCGTCTCCATGAATCGTCCACATTTATTCCTATCTTGCTTGCTATAAGAGAGCTTGGTCGTTCACCTATTTTCTTTAATACTGGCTTCCCGACCTCCTTGACCCACTCATATAGTGGGTATCCCTTGTCTTCCTCGCAAAAAATATTTGTAAAGTGAATGGGGTTGATGTAGTCATCTCTATTCTTACTTGCCTTTATATTCTTCTTCTTTAAGCACAAGTTGTAATGGATGAATACAAATTTCTAAAGGTTTTCAGGGCCAAATCTATTTCTTTTTTTAGAGTGTATTAGGTGAGAAGTGCTCTAATTCCTCTCACAACCAAAGAAAAATGTAATTTGAGATAATACATCAATGGCAATCTTCTTCAAGTTGGGTGGATTAGTTTTATACAACAGCTACCATTAAGCTGCAAAATATATTAAAAAAAAAATGCATGTGTTGAAGATGATAACATGCCTGGGTGTTACACATTTGGGAGGGTGGGTTGAGGCATGAAATTTGGGTAATGGTGTTAGACATGGTATTTTTTGTTCTTGGTTATGACCCTTTTCTCCACGGTCTGCCATTCTCTTGTCCTCGAGAAGTTGAAGATGATGTGGAGGAGGGATGGGTCTTATAAGGTCTCATCTCTTAGAGGTTTCAGGTGAAAACTGTTCTAAAGATTCCTCATCTATCATTAAGAAAGATATCAAGGCATCATCTCTCTTGGCTGATCACCATCTTGTTGAGAATCCGCTTGTTATGGAGGGCGTGGTTAATCTAAGTTGTGATTAGCCTTTGTTTGTGGTTGGAATTAAGTTGGAATCAGACGAAATGGGTGCAACGAGTGTTAATGGCACTGTGGTTCAAATAGGGTGAACTCCAGATTTGCGAGAAGATAGTCCACAACAAGGTATTCTTTGGAAGAGAAAAATCAGTGATTGGGTGCATATAATATTGGAAGTATCGAATCCTCTTATGCACACTGCTTGGATATGTTGGGAAAGTGCTGACTCCCTTGTTCTTGAGTGGTTGTTTGACAACCAAAAGGGTGATGGTATCAATATTATAGGTGATGATCAATATGCCACTTGTTCTCTCACAGTGGGTGCTTCTTCTCAACATGGTCATTATATGATAGATGGTTGTTTATTTCACACCTAAAAATAAGAAAATTTCAAGTGCATTAAGCTCTCATTTTGAATCATTTCCAAATTCAAGTACACAAAATTGTAAGTTTAGTTTTCCATGTCATGAACCCATCCATGATTCCCATCTCCTAGACTTATTGTAACACCCTGAAACCCAAACCTCTCTGGGGTCCCGGATCACGAAGTGTTAGGCTTCAAACACACAACATCATTGGAAGCAATGTGAAATTTGATAACATAATAACACAACTGGGCTGATTGGGAAGGATTTCCAAGTCCATACAATGTGATAGACAAAAATAAATACATCCATACAATCATATAACATGAAAATAACTTCAAATTTATAGAACTTAAATTAACTCTAGTTTACACATAATTAGACTACAAAACACTATCAGCTACCTAAGGTCTTGTTTGCAAATGCAAACTCTCAAGTCACAGGATCTCGCTCCACAGGGTGAAAAAAAGGCTCACACTTTGCAAGCTGAAAATGGTGGGGTGAATTTTGGAAAAGCCCAGGAAGTAAATCTAATATTCCATAAATTTATAGTAAAAACAAAATAAATAAATAAATGTTCAACTAATCTGGTGAAAACACGATCGATCAAGATTTGTCATGCTAATGTTCACAAATGATATGCAAATGAATGCATCGTGTAAAGTGAGTGTGTCATCACTTGTGCTGATCTTGCAACTATGGGTGTTATTACAAGGTAAACGGGAGATAGTCCTAACCCTTGGCGATGACATTATCCGATTCTAGACCTCAACTACAACCAAACCACACAACAAGGTTTGTATGTGTAACTAACCGACCCTTCCAGCGACAACATTATCCGGCTCTGGGTGTCCTAGCAAGGGGCCGCTCTCCCTCCCCAGCTTCGTTCTTCGAGTTGAGCTAAGTGCTCTCTCCCTAAAACACATCATTTCCTTTGGAGGTAATATTGTAAAATTTTCTTTTTTAATCCCAAAATCTCTAAACTCTCCATTTCTATACCTACAACTTATTGTACCCTATTCTACCCCTTAGAATCCTAAATACTCATCTACATAAAAGAAAAATCATACAATATAGATCACACCATTCCAAAAATGAAATACTTCTTTTATTCATATATTTAAGCAAGCTTTAACAAGTTCTAGATTCATTCAAATTCCCATATCAACTAAACCATTTCTCATGCAAAGTATGCTACCAAATCATTGAATCCAACCTCCAGGTATGAAAATATGTTAAAAAATACAACAAAACACATGCTCTTTGTTTTTAACTAGAATATAGACAATTTAAACCTCATAAGGTAAAAATATTATCTACAAATTAAAAACCTTAGTTATAAGCTTGAAGAATAGAAGACCACTTACAAATTTTGCACAAGATCCTTCACAAAAATCCCAACAAAAGTCTTTAATCTCCTTCCTTCTTCATTTGCCTTCGTTTTCCCTCTTTTACACCTTGATTTCCATGAGAAGTTTAAGCCCTAATTTCCCCACAAACAAACAATAATGAATAAAAAATTGGGTCCTTACATTTACCCTTCTCAAATTCAGTTCCAATTCAAATGCCACCTCGAGGGATATACTATGAAATGCAATGGTTCGACTCTTAGGGGGTTTGAGGATATGAATACTTTAAGTGAATTTCTACTTCAAGTGTTGATGGAACCCATGATGTTAAGGATCACTAATATGATCAACTCTAGATGTCTCGCCTCTCGAGTTAGGGAAACTCTTGATGGAAATGAATCATACAAGCCTGCTTACCCACAACTGAATTTCAAAATGTTATCTTCTCTCCTAGGTTGGGTCCAATTTAATTGATATCATCTGGATATGGGGTGCCTAAGAAATTGCTTGATGGATCAGGTTATGGGATGAAATTAGAGGAGCAGGTTCGTATTTTAAACGAACAACTTGGTATCAAATTGGTACCTTTGAGGCTCTGAAGCTTGTAGTGAGAGATATGCTCAAATTAAGTTCCAATCACAAGCCTAGAAGGGTGATGAGAGAACTAGACAACTTGTTAAGTGATATAGATTATGATAGTCTTAATGGGATGAAATTAGGTACACCATCAAGAGGATTTAGATCAAGGGGTAACAAGAGTTGCCAATGAGGATCTTATGTAGGAATGTGAGGGGATTGGACATCGCTAGAAAGAAGAGGTTGGTTCGTGAAACTATTAAAAAAGCCAAGGTAGATATTGTCAAGTTACAAGAAACAAAATTGGAATTGTTGATTAATAATTGGGTAAGGAGTATCTATTGCATTAGAGACAAGTATTGGTTAGTCATGCTTTCCTAAGGGTCCTTTATTGGTCAGTTAATTATTTGGAACGAACATGATTGAAAGCACTAAGTCTATGGTGGGTGCATTTTCTCTTTCAATCAAATTCCAAAACAAAAGTGGCGGATTGGTGGTACGGTCCTTCTAATCCAAGGGACTAGGATGCTTTTTGGATAGAAAGCATAGACACTAGCTCTCTTCGGGACTGCCCATGGTATATAGGGGGAGTGATGCGGACAATCAAACAAGACTTATGTATTTACCCCCACATAAGAGGGCACGGTTTAAATGCACATGTTATGTGGAATTGATTAGAATTATTTAGGGGTGGGTTAATTTTGTAATAAGGCCAATAATGCCATGGTTAGTTTTTTTTAGGGGGTTTTAGTTGTAATCCCGTTTTTCACTTTGGATCCAATTTTTTTATGGCAAAAACTTGATTTTTTTTGTTTGATTTTAGTGTCTTTAGATAAGTTATTCAGTTACCTTTCTAACGAAACTAGGATTACGCAAATCTGAGGTGATTTGAGAAAGTTATGGCAAAATTACTAAAGGGGTGTCCATAAAAACAGGAATAGTGCTTTTTAGAAAGTCTTAAGTTTTAATTTTTAGGAAAATAAGTTTTTAGAAAGTTTTATGCTTTTAAAAAACTTGGCTAGCAAGTTTAGGATTTTAGGAAGTTTCTAATTTTGGCAAGTTTCCAATTGCTTAAGGTTGAAGCCTATTTAAAGGCAACTCCTCCCCCATAATTTGATAGTAAAAAATAAACAAGTTTTTGAAGATTTGGATGTCCCAAGGTGTGGCTGTAACCATGTTCTTCTTTTTCAAGGGTTGATGTCACTCATGGCTCCCCTTTCTCTTCTCCTTTCATAAGTGTAGCCACAAGCTCCCTCTCCTCTTCAAGGTAAATATCTATTCTTTTTCTTTCTCTTTTTAGTTTTTTTCTCAACTTTCTTTTTCTTTCTATACTACTCTCTTATCATTCTTTCTGTCATTATTCTTCTTTCTTATTCTTCTTCTTCTTCCTTATCTTGAAACCTCTGTTAAAGAACATTTACTTTTTCTGAAATTCTTTTATTTGACCCATCAAATCTTATCGGAAATTTATGAAATTTTAACCGTAGAACCCTGAAACATGTCAGTAATGACCATAAAAATTTCAGATTCTTCTGATGCATCAAAGGGGCACTTCGGTAATTTTTGGATTTTCTATCCAAAATTACAAAAGTACCCTTTTGGGCTCTTTTCTCCTCTTTTTCTGTTTTACCTCATCTTTTTTTTGTGATTTTATTTTCTGATTTTAAAATTTTTGTGGCTACTTAAAGTATTAAATTCCATTCTTGAAAACTTTTGCTTTTGTACTTTAAATCTAATCATTGTTTGGGGGTTTTGGAATTTCTCTACATCAAATTTTGGTATCTTCTCCCTTGTATTGCATCAGAGAGACTTTGATGTCATTCACTTTTCTCATGAAAAGATGGGGGGGGGAGAGTAGAGTAACCGGTTCAACGAGAGGCTTCAATGGTCTTATCATTGAATGTGGTCTTATAGATCTCCCATTAGCTAATGCTAGATTTTCTTAGTCAAATGTGCAGGCAATCCCTATTTGTTGTAAGCTTGATTCCTCATGATTCTTGAGTGGGAAGTTCAGTTTGGTTAGCTAGCTCAAGTGGCTCTTCCTAGAATTACTTCTGACCCTGTTCCCATCTTAATTCATCCCATTGAGCTTCTAAGAGGTCCTCCATTTCGTTTTGAGAATATGTGGTTGTCTCATCACTCCATCCATACTAAAATATCCAACTGGTGGAATAGCATATATTTGGAAGGGTGGAAAGGTTTTAAGTTCATGAAGAAGCTCCAATCAATTGAAGCCTATCTCATATCATGGAATAAGGATACTTTCGGCCATCTTGAGGAGTCAAAATCAAAGCTAAAGTTGGATTTAGAAATCCTAGATAGAATTGAGGAGTTTAGGAATCTTAAGGAAAATGAAAGGGAGAAAAGATGCAAATTAATGCGAGATCTAGAGTTGGTAATAAAGAATGAAGAAATTTGTTGACGTAAAAAATTGAGATACAAATGGTTTAAGGAGGTGGATGATAATACCAACTTTTTTCACCATATGGCAAATTCAAGGAACATAAAAAATCATATCACCCAAATTCAAATCAATGGTAGAAGTATTGAGGATCCCAACTTTATTGAGCAAGCATTTGAAGAGTTCTATATGACCCTTTATGGCTTCTCCTCCCAAATCTTGTAGGTGTGTGGAAGGTCTAGAATGGGATAGTCTCGTCAAATGGGAGGTTGAAGGATTAGAAGGGTTTGACGAAGAGGAAATAAAAGAGGCTATTTTGAAATGGACGGTGAAAAGGCTCCAGGTCCCAATGGGTTCACAATGGAATTCTTTAAGAGTTGTTGGGATGTGGTAAAACACAATTTCATTCTTGTGTTCAATGAATTCTACAAAAGGGGTATGATCAACAAGAGCATGAATTCCACCTTCATTGCTCTTATGCCAAAAAAAAGGAAGGATTTCATACTCATAAACCTCATAAGGAATGTTTACAAAATCATGACAAAGGTCTTTTCCAAGAGGCTTAGAGAAAATATGGGAGACATTATTTCACTATCTCAAGGGGCTTTTTTGAATATCAGACAAATCTTGGATGAAGTATTGATTTCTAATGGGTGTGTGAAGGAAATGAGAAGTAAAGATAGAAATGGTTTTTTCTGCAAGGTGGACTTAGACAAAGCATATGATTATGTTAATTATACATGACCAACGAACCCAGACTCCAAAAGGAAGCAACTGCCAAACTTTGTTTCTATTACCTCTTTCAAGGGTGGCTGCCAGGCCATGAGGGATTACAGAGGAAGACGAGGAAGATGCTACTACATTGGTGTCTCTTAGAATGTCATTGCACCTTGGAATTTCTTGGAGGCAAGAGCCTAATGAGAAATCAGCATTTTATCATATCAAAAAATAGAATCTAAGGAACATCTCAGAAAAAGTTTTTTTTTTTTTTTTTTTTTCCAGTAAGAGAAAATCTTCGTTAAAAAAGGGGAAAAACTTGTACCAACTTCATATTCCACTGGGAAGTTAAGAATGTCGAGAGGAAAAACCCTATCAATCTCCTCAAGACTAAGAAAGTGATACCGGAATGCTCTAACCACCTGATGTTCACAATGGACAAAGAGTTGCTTAATCGATTGACCATCCATTTTGCGCACAGGATAGAAACGTGAGGAGATAAGGCCTTACACTTCTTTCTCTTTTCCAAGGAATTACAAGCATTGGTCATTTGAAGAGCTATTGTCCACACAAATGCTTAGATATTGGGGGCACCAAAGATTTCCAAATTTTGTCAAATGGGAAAGACAGAGGTTTAGAAGGGGGCTTCCCAATGGCCTTAAGAAGGATTTAGAGGAGGAAAAGCTGTTGTGGACTAGCTACTCTTAACATTGAATGGAATGGTAAATGGATTTCAATTTCTGAGGTAGGTGTAGCTTGATTAGGTTGGCCTCTCTAAGGGTCAGGTTTTAAAGGACTGGAGGAGGAAAGGGATAAAGGGATGGTAACACTGACATAGTGACATTGTTGTGAAGAGAAGGTTGAAGATTTGGAATTTCAAATTAGGACAGGTTTCAACCAACCAAATATGATTCTCACATCATTGTCAGCATTACAACAGTTGAAAGGAATGAAGGAACAGACTTTCTTGTACAAGATCTTTGAATATTGTAATAGTTACGTTTGAATAATTACTATTTGGGGGGCATTGGGTAGTTTAAGCAAGTCTTGTTTATTTGGCAATATATGTTTTTAAGGTAGGAACTAATAAGGAAATTAAGATAATTATTATTCTTATACATGTAGATTCTGTATGGCCGAGGAGAAGAAAAATCATTAAAGAAAAATAGGGCATTAGCTCTTGGTGGAGGTCCCTCACCCTTGAAGTTGGTTTTCTCTCTTATCTTTCTCTTTTTCTTTTATTTTTGGTGCTTGATAGAACCAAGGTTCCTATCAGTTTGGTATTAGAGCAGTCTTTTCTGGAGGGTTTGGCATCACTTATCTTAAAGGTAACTCTGAATTTGCAAAATCAAAATATGGTGTCATCCAAGTTCGAAGCCTTAGAAGCAAAGCTAGAGGTGAAGATGAATGCAAAGATGGAGGCAATGGATGCAAAGATCGATTCCTTAAAAACTGGGCTTTTTTGAGGTTTACTGGGAAAATCTTGATAAAGAAAAATACTAAAAAATTACAGTTGCCTTCTCAAAACTACTATTCATTTATGCTTTTTCAAATATCTATCACAATACATTTTGCAAGTAATAGAAGTTAAATTTCTTTTATCTTTTCAAATGTTGCAACAAATCAATGACAATTTCATTTTAGGTAAAAAAGGATAAAGTGTCTATTGATCTTGAAAGTTTTTGCAATATTTAGCACATGCTCTTGCGTATCTAATTCCAATTGAAGCTGCAGTCTCTGGATGGTTTCCAAGCAAATTCAATTGGATCAGCAATAATCAAATTCTTTTAAATCAAACAAAATGAAGCTTGGAGTTTCTTCTAAGTCAAACTAAACGGAGCATGTAAATCAGAATGATATTTCGACTGGAATAAAAAATTCTTTGAGAAGAACTTTATTCACAGTGTGTTTGGTTCTGGTCATTTTTCATTCCTGCTTTAAACAATGAACAAACGCTCGAGATTGTGTGCGCACACCCTGCGCACACACCAGGGGGCGAACACATCAGCACCGAAAAGTGATAAGAGTGCCCCAAAAAGTGTAAGTCATTTTTCGGCGCTGATGTGTCCACCCCCTGGTGTGTGCGCACGACTTTTGTGCACACACAATCCGAGCTCATGAACAAATGGGTTAAAACCTGCAAGCGATTCCAGAGAGACATCATTTGTTCTCTTTTATGATTGGGTTTTTTTTCTTCTTCTTTTAGACCTTATTTTATTTATCACTAGGACTGCAGCTTGAACTTATTTTATTCACCACCTCATGTTTCATCATATATATATATATATATATATATATATATATATATATATAACTTTATTCATCACTAGGACTGCATGAGGAATATATCCCTGCTACAGGGAGACTTGCTACTGAAATACCAGTGTATCCCAATCGAACACCCATTCGTGATATTTGACATGAATATGTCTGGCTATTAAAAAGTATCAAGGACTAGCATTGACCTTAACATTAAGTCCATGCTTAGAAATATAAGAGAAATATCATTGTCATCAAGTTATTTCCCTCTTAATTGTATTTTATCTCAATGTGATCATTGCATTTATGGCGTACAGATTGGTTGCAATCCTATTAGCATCAGCACTATCATCACATAGATATAGATGAGCAGTTCAGCTAAAGCCGACCTAAATGAGAGATCGAAGACACAGACATAGGCCCATCTGTAGCAATTAGTGCTAAAAAACAAAGAAAATATCCATAGAGAAGCCCTCAATGATCTGTATCTAAAAATCCGTGACTAAAATTCATCCATCAAGAAAAAATATATTCATCTCCATTAAATGCTCAAGAGGACGTGAGCATATCTTTTATATCTCTTTAACAAATTTAGTGCATTAAATGACTTAAGTGTCCTTTAACATAACTACCATATAAATTCATTGTTGACTGTTCAATCAAATGGTTAGTGGTGGTGTTGGTACTTCTTCCTGACTTGAGCAACACAGTTTGAGGCTCTAACCATTGGCCGTGATGGCAACTTATCAATCCCGATAGTTCAATTGGATAGTTAGAAGTGCATAATTGATTTATTATTTGGTGCAATGCGACATTCAAGGGGTGTTCCACCAAGAAAGTTAGACGTGGAGGAATTGATGGGTACATGTTGTGGACTTACCATATGGGTTAATGTAATATGTACAATTTTTCTGGAATAATTCATTAGTTGATAGTTACTTAACTTTATGGATACTTAATGTGCTGAAATTGGTGAGATGGGGTGAAAGTTACATTTTTATTCTCTTCAAGGTTTGATTGAATTGAGTTTTGGTCAATCTGTGTTTTAGATACACAATTTTCATATTTCAAGTAATGGTTTTCGAATATCTTTCCGGAAAAATAGTATTCAACCATATGGAAGAGTCAAATGATTCTTTGTTTATGTATTTGTATGACTAACAAAGAGTTTTTACATTTGATAAGGTCTGCCAATAAACACCTAATAAACCTCATTTTCATGTTAGCATTGTAAAGGTAACAATTAGCTCTATTCAAAGAAGAGAAATGTATTCTCTTTTGTTTTTGCTTCAAGTCATAGAAAGCATGCTTTTTGAATTCTAATTAAGGATAGTATTTATATTGTTTTTCAAAATTTGAGGACAATAGTTGCCATTTTTTTTTTTTCCATTTTATACAGCTTCTAAATTATTGAATCATGCTGTTTTACATACTTTCAACAATCTCTTTTAACATTATCAACCACCACATTCTCTTGGAGAAATTTCAAATATATATATATATATATATATATATATATATTTTGACATGGCAATTATGATATTGTCTTTGCTTCTGTTTTATGATGTTCTTCCTAAGCCTACTTGCCTCTTCTTCTTTTTGGGTGCAGATTCGCATGTTAGATTTGGTTCTTAAACTATTGCCAGAAGATTCCAAGGAACCGCAAACAGCTCGCATCCTTCTGTATAAGATATTTTATGATCAGACAGATCAAGGGATGACTCAGTTCCTCATGAATCTGATCAAATCTTTTGACACTCATAAACAGCCCAAAAGGTTTTCCTGCAGAAAAATCTCTATGAAAATTTGTTGTTGTTTTATCTCTTAAATCTGAACTTTTTTTATTCTTTTAATAATGTTACGGACTCTGATATCTTAGAAGGGACTTGAATGGAATTTTTTACTTATTTGGAACACCATATCTTACCACTATAAATCAGAAGAAAGGGAAGATACTTGGAATGCAGAACATGCACATCATTGTTAATGTCCAAGCCTTGTCTCAACTACTTGAGGTTGGCTACATGAATTCTGTTCTGCCATTCCATTCAATTCAGGGCCATGTCCTCTGTGAATTGACATGCCTACAGATCATGACACAGTACTTTGATTCAAGTCCTTCTTGGCCTTCTCCTTGCCAATGTACATTTACTTCCAGAATCCAGATATGCAAGAGCTTTGCTTTCTGAAGCTTGAGCTACTTTTTACTAATTAAAGACTTTCATTTTGTTTGTCCATGTTAATGAGACAATCAACTTGGGGCCTATTTTGATCTCAGCCAGAAATTTACAAAATATAATATTTCTTAAATCTTATAATGTAGATGCATAAGTTTTTCTTGTTTATTTTCTTGGGCAGCACATGAAAGCATTTGAAAGGATCCGTTTTTGAGAGTATGATTTTTGACTGGGAAAACATTGTTCCCTCCTGTTTTATCTTTGTAAAGCTTTTTTTGCATTACTGCTCATACGACACTTTGTATGCTTCCTTTTAATAAAATTTACCTTATCTATCTGGGAAAAAAAGAGGGCAAGTAAAGATAAACACTGTTTTGATTGCAACTATAAAGAAGTTTTTTTTTTATGAATGACCTATTCGCTTAAATGTTCTATTGAATCTGCAGTACATACACACATTTCAGACAGTGGTAGCTGGTATATGTGCATATTTGTTTTAAGGAAGCATATACAAGCCTTCATGCTTGATTAGATATTTCTTCAGTATATCTATATTGACATGCATTTATAGTTAATCTACACAGACATACTAGTTGATTAGTTTCCCTGTTACTACGTTAAATTTCTTCTTTTATCAGTGATCTTGCAGATTTGGTAGAAATGATACATGTAGTTGTACGGCTTATGGAGGATCTTCAAGCACGTGGCACATTAAGGGTATGTTGTGTTCTTTATATGTGACAGTTTTTAACTCAATGTGCTTGTGTAGTTCACCTTAAGGGGGATACCTATTAGGTGACATCTGAAGTCTTGTCCTGTAGACTTAACACGGTCTATACAAGACCTGGCACACATCATGGGGATGGAGCCCACCATTTTATGGGGTCCCAAGTATGAAATCTTCTTCCAAAAATGGACCTGATTAGATAATTATAACCACTCAATCTATCCCAGTCTTTTGAACTGTCAATAAAATTTGGTGAACAGTTCAGAGAGGAGGTCTGATAGTTGCAATAATCTTATTTAGCCTATTTTTAATAACCAAAGTCTTCTAGACTGATGCATTTGCTTAAATAAATTAGAATTACATTCAAGTTAACTGGGGAGTGGACAACACCTACTTTAGACTTGAACATGCAGGTGGTGGCTTGAAATTAGTCCATGATGACAGTTAGCTAATGAGTGAAGTTCTATGATGTTTCATGCATGGATACCTCAGTTATCTGCATACTCTTAGATGTCATGGATATTTCTATAATTTAGTGGCTGAAACTGTCTTCTTTTTTTCCTGTTTACAAACTGTTATGGGGTTGCTTTTCTACTGTTGTAAATGGTTTATTAGGTTTCTAAAAAATCAAGAAAGGGGAGAAAGAAGAAAATATTAGGGGACAGCAAGGCAACAAAAGATGAAAGTTTGGGACGTGTTGAATCTCTTGTACAGAATGAGATTGGCAGCTCGACTTGTGAACCATCCCCCAATTCAAACATATCACTGAAGGAATGCTCAACAAACCCAAGTTCTGATGGGAAAGAGGAAAGCATGCCGTTTCCTTTTCAGGCTGAGGAGCCTGAAATACCCACACTCAATGCAGGGGATCTTAGGGATGATTCGTCTCAAATGAACAAGGAAAAATGTAGTGATAATCCCGATGATCTAGCATACGGAACAGGTGATTCTTCCGATGATGATCAGAGTCATCAGACAGCTGCAACAAATGAAGTTGATTTTCAAGTATCTAGTTTGGTTGCCACCTTTGCAAACAACACTATTATTCGAAACTTGTGTTGGTTGCTGAAGTTTTACAAAAGCAATTCCACTAGTACTAATCACTACATAATATGCATGTTGCGGAGGATTTGTGATGATCTGGAGCTTTCTCCAATGCTATATCAGGTCAAAATTCAATATATATATATATATATCACTTTAATTACTAGGAAATTAAACTTGAAATTATTTCTAATTTTGTATCCTGTTTAACTTTGCAGTTATCGCTTTTGACCACTTTCTACGATATCCTGTTTGAGCAGAAGTCATCTAACTGCAAGGAATATGAAAATATTGTCTCTTTTCTCACTAATCTGGTGAGGAAAATGCTGAGGAAAATGAAGAGTCAACCCATTCTTTTTGTGGAAGCACTTTTCTGGAAAACACGCAGAGAATGCCACTACATCAATTCTGAATCGTTATTGCATAAGCTTGGCAACTACAAACAAGAAAGTAGAAATTGGGGAAAAGTTTCATCGGGGGATGAAGGAGAAATTGGTCCATCACAAGGTAAGGGTGGGATGGGTCGAAGAAGCATAGCAGACTCACTCGGTGAAGATGAAGCTGATTTTGTGGTTTCTCATGAGCTTAGTTCTCAGAGGTAAGACATGCCTGTGGAATTTGAATGTTCTCTTGATCATCATTTGTGCTGTTACCTTGTCATTGTAATGTTTTTTAAGGGAACCCTCAGAAAATCCTTCTGGGCTGAGTTAATGACATAATCTAGTGCATCAAAGACCAGCCATTGGTAGAGTGCACCAGTCTAGGGATTACTGTCTTCTGAAGTATTTGAAGAAACAGCACTGTTTCATAACATTGCTGGGTGGTAAAAGATGCTTGAATTTGTCTTTACTTGGTTCCAGATAGGATTTCATAGTTGATTAGTTCATTCTGTGTATGCTAGGGAGGGAGATCTGTATGAAGCTACGCTTCAAAATGTTTTAAACAGAGCTAAGGATAACATCAATGAAGTGAAGAAAGGAGTGGTGTTCCTTCCAAAGAGTCAGATTAATGAAGACGAAAATTTTGACTTCAATGATTCCCATAAGTATGATTGCTAAGGGCTATTTTATTCCCCTTAAAATTCTTGCTGATGGGTTTTAGAGACTCCTGATTGGTTCCTCTTGGCTGTTGCAGTGAGGGGCATTCCTTGGAACATAGATCTCCAAGAATTTCTAAAGGAAAGAGAAGACTTGATTTTGATGAAGATCTGGAGACTAGTATTAAAGATCTCTATGAGAGGTAATTGTACTTTAATTTAATTGTTTTGTGTTTTGATGGATCTGCTACAAAATCCGTCTCTTTGTTAACATATTAATTGAAAGAGAGGAGAAAATTCTCAGTTGTGTTGGTGATGAGCAAGACTTCTAATTTCCCCTCACTTATTTTCCGAAGTGTTTTCTTTTATTAATAAAATTCCGGTGGTACTGTCTGCATTGTCTTGATTTTTTTTTAACCATCTGTTATCTCTTAATGTTAGTCACGTGATGAAGTTGTACCATATGGTTCATATAATCATCTACCTATTTTCTGAAATTTTTAATACTCTTTTTTGGGATGAATGTTGCCATTTCAGACACAAAGATAGTCGACATTGTAGTCGTCTTATTGCGGAATCCCTTGACCCCAAACAAAATGTTTCTCCGGCTCAAGTTTCCAATAAGCTTAAAAAGTTAGGGCTCAAGGTTGCATCAAAGAAAAGAATGCTTCACACTAATGTAAATTTTCCTAAAGGAGATGATCACAACAGAGCAGAAGGAAACATGTTAGAAAGTGACACTACCCTTCCTAACTTGAATGGATTGGAAGAAAGTTCTTTCCTGCAAAGATCTTCGTAAGTATTGCATCCATACTTTCTAGACTATAAAGTTTTCTGTTCCAAAAATAGTTAGATGGTCTTCGAATTTATCCTCTCTAGTGCAAGGGCAAGATTCACGAGATGTAACTTCAAAATGTTACATGGGTTGTCAAGAAAACAGTTTTTTGTTTAAGTTAAAACCTCTGAGTGCATGCAGTTGAAATTGTAAACCTAACTTGTATAGTAAACATCTTCTATTGGTTTTATTTTTTATTATTTTATTTTATTTTTATTTTTTATGTTTTACATGAACTGGGATTTAACCTTTCTTGTTAATTAGTTAATGCATATTTGTTCTCCCTTTTTTCCTACCCAGTAATTCTAGGAAAAGAATACGTGCCTTTAGCAAAGAGCAGGAGGTGATGGTTAAAGACTTATTTGAGCAGTAAGTATATAACTATATTATTGCTTGATAACTTCTAAGACTTGGAAGTAATTCCAAACAATAGATGCTAAAATGAACCTGAAGTACTGCCATTTTTTTGGTTCTATTTATCATGATTTAGCTTTGGTTGCTTTATGCAGATTTAAAGACCACAAGAAGTGTAGCCACATGATTGCAAATGCACTTGATGCTGACAACACATTTACAGCAGCCCAAATATCCCGAAAACTCAAGCAGCTTGGCTTACGTGGTCCTCAACAGAAGAGAATGTCTGAAGGCAAGAAGCATTTGAGAGACAAGAATCCTGAAAGCTTAGTTAGAGATGAAAAAGGAGAAGAATCTGATGAAGAAACATTATTAGCACTAATGAAAAGGTACTACTATTTACCTGCATTTTATAGATACAACAAGAATAACAGCAGCAGCAAAGAAGGAAAACAACAAAGCTTTATAGGTACTACTAACCCGTTTACTTCATGTTTCTTTCAAGGACCTTATACCAAGACCCCCTTGGTCAATAGGGCAACATGTCCTATTCCATTCCACCAGGTGGTTTTTTTGGCCCCATCCATCGAAGACCAAAGGAAATCTCTCCTAGCTTTGTCAATTTTCTACAAGACAGATGAGGGAGCCCAGAAAAGAGACATGAAGTAAACTGGAAGGTTTGAGAGAACTTTCTTAATTAGGGTCAGCTTTCCCCCTTTAGATAGGTAGTTTCCTTTCCATGCCTTTGTTAATTCGCTCCACCACTGGATCACATAGGGATTTGGCCTTATACTTCCCACCAAGAGGAAGGCCTAAGTAGTATACTGGGATGGTTTCTGATTGTCACCCTAGCAGCTCAGTAAGATTCTGCACCTCATAACCTTCCGGAATGGCATACATCTTACTTTTGGGAAGATTCACTTTAAGCCTAGAGCAAGCCTCAAACAATGCATGACTTCCAGCTTATCATTTTGGGGGAGGAAAAGGGAGTCATCCACGAACTGCAATAATAGAATAAAGGGGCCATCATCTCCAATTTTACAACCCATCAAACAGCCCACTACTTCGGGTTTAGATACTAGAAGGCTTAAGACTGCCATTATTATATTGAACAGAAATGGAGATAACGGGTCACCTTATCTTATCCTCCACTGACCTTTAGCCATCCCCCTTGAAGTGCCGTTAATCATCAAAGAATATGAGGCTGAAGTTATGCAAACTCTTATCCAGAACCTTCACTTGGACCCAAACCCCATTTGAGACAAAGCCCAATCCAAAAAGGACCAATTCACATTATCTTAATCTTTCTCCATGTCAATGTGACGGACAATCCCTTCCATGTACACTTTGGCCCAATAGTCAATACATTTATTAGCTACCACGCTGCAGTCAAGCAATTGATGTCCCCGAACAAAAGTGCATTAAGAGGGAGATATTACGAAACTCATTACTACCTCCATCCGTCAAGCTAGGACTTTAGCCAATAACTTATCAAAACTGTTCAGCAAGCTAATCGGCCAGAAGTCTTAGACTTCTAAGGGGTGATCTTCTTTGGAACAAGAGATATAAAGGATGAGTTTAGACTCCTGCAAAGGGATCCAATACTATGAAAATCAGACAAAGCCCTCATAATGTCTTCGCCTACGACATCTTAGAATTTTGAGTAAAAACACATCGAGAAACCATTTAGCCCTGGGGCCTTGTCAATTTTTAACCCCTTAGGCCCCTCCGTAAACTCAAGTTCTGTGAATGGTCTTTTAAGCCAAACACTCAATTCCTCCGATAACTTATTGAAGTTAAAACCATCAATCCGAGGTCTGGCGGCGAAAGGCTTTGCAAATAGATCCTGAAAAAGTTAGAGACCCCCTCCACAACAACTGTGACCACTCACCCAATACCCCTTATCCTGAAGCCCCAAAATAACATTTCTTTTTCCTTCTCTAATTAGTAGTACGGTGGAAAAATATGGTGTTGTTGTCCCCAAACTTTAGCTAAGATATTTAGGACTTTTGCTTCTAAGAATTTTTTTTCCTCCGTAACTAGGAGAGATAGGACTCTTTGAGATTTTTCCTCTCAAGCCTTTGAGCCTTCCATGTAGGTGAACTCTGCTCCTACACATTGATGGCTGCAATCTTGTAAGGCATTCAATTTTTCTCTACTAAACTCTCCCTGGCACCTCTCAGTTCCATGATTTAATGGCCTCTTTTAGCACCTTTAGCTTCTGGGCCAAGATAAAACTCGTAGAGCCCTCAAACTGGAAATTGCTCCACCATTTTCGGACAATATCTTTGAAACCAGGCACTTCGAGCCACATTAACTCAAATAGAAAGGGAGAGGAGTTGCTTATTGTTTTGTCATGACCCAACAATGGTGGCATATGATTTGAGTCTAGATTGGGCAAAGCCTAGAGTTGCACCAAGGGAAAATGCTCCTCCCAAGTTGGCGAGATCAGAAAGCGATCCATTTGGCTCATAATTGGAATTGATTGCTTATTCGACTATGTGTATTTTTCCCCTTTGATCTGCACATCAAGAAGGGCATGTCCAAAAATAAAGTCAGAGAATAGGAGCATCTGGGAGTTGAAAGAGTGAATACTTGACATTTCCGAAGGAAAGCGAATTATGTTGAAATCCCCCTAATCACCCAGGGAAGTTGCCAGTCAGCCTAAACCTCCAAAAATTCATTCCACATCATCCTTCTTAATTTTGTGTCATGAGGACCATAAACTACGGAAAAAGTCCATTGGAAAGAGTGCAATTTGTAGACACTTCTGCAATACTGTAAAACTACCCATTTTTACCTTCAACACCTATACAACTTCCTTGTTCCAACCTACTAAGATGCCCTTTGCTAGTTGTTGGGCTTCATTGTGGCAGAAACCCCGATGTCTTCATCCCTAACACTCCACAACCTCTTTCAAACCAAATGACTGAAATTTTGTTTCCTGAATAGAGCACATATCAACCTTCTACTGATCGTAGATGTCTTTCGCATACCTTCTCATTTCCTTACCAGCCAACCCCCTAGCATTCCATAATAGAATTCGAAATCTCATGGGTAACAATGAGACTGGTCTCCCTCCTCCTTCTCAAACTCTTGCTCCAACTCCCACCAGCAGAGCCCTCATAATTGATCGATGAGGTATCATTTTCAATTCCCTATGCCTTGTGACCCCATTCCTTTGTCTAGGGACCGACATGCTCTTTCTCCTGTGGAGATTTTGTCTTCGTTCAATCTCTTTGAAGAGGTCTTCCACCTGGTACTCCATGCCACTGAAAGAAACACTAGTACGTTTGTACAATTCCATTGTATTTCTAACCACTAAATCAGAGGCTTTGGCAGGAGGCAAAACTTGGAGAGGTGTCTCTTCATATGGAACCAACTCTTCATCAGCAAAGAATATGCCCTTCTAACCATCTCAGAGTCAATTTGGAAAATAGTGGAGACGTCCTCAACAGCATCAACTTCATCTTTGTCGCCCCCTCTCACTATCTTTTATGTCTCAATAGGATCTTGCATCAGATCTTTTGAACCTTCTATTTCCTAACAAATAGAGCTTTACCTGCCTTGGGACGACTTCTCTTTATTGTTGACCTCTCTCACTCCCCCGCCTGAAAAACCAACCCCTTTTTTGTCCCTCTGATCTGTATGCTCTTCCAGCAACATGGAGCATTCCAACTGGCCACAAGATATGAAACTGAAACCGCTCTCGGAAGTAGATGCCGAATATTCGACCACTATCAATTTGGCTTTACCTTTACCTTTCCCCAGCTTCTGGATGGTTCCTCGATGATGTTGGTTACAGTCAATGTTTGACTTTCCCTTATGGGGTTCATCCCTCATCTTCGCGAGGGTCTTCAGTCTCCTAGCCGATCAAGAAAGGATGGTGGGGATGTTACTAAGCAAACTCTTATATCTTTTAGATTTGAGCTCTTCATCTAGCTTGACGTGTCCGACTTAAAGGAGTCAGAAACGGGTTCGAATTCGGGATCCCTTAAACACCTGTTAAAACCTAGTTGTTGAGTCGAGCCCTTATTACAAGAGGGAATTGAGCCTATTCATGTTGGGCCTCCTACCCTTTCGGCTCCGATTGACCTCAAGCCATTACCCCCATTTCTTTCCCTCTTGGCCCAGTCTGGCTTATCTTGGTCAGCAGGATTGGACCGTAGCTTGACCAGATCCGCCCAACTATTTTGTCGATTCTTAACTGTTCGTACGTCTTCTTCCTCCAACCATGATCAGTGAGATAGTTCTGCACACGCAACTCGTTCAAATTTGAATTTGAAATCACTGGTTTCCTGCCTTCCTAGACAAATGTCGTCAACTTGGTGATCTTGTCGGTCTCCACCAGTTTCGATTTTTGTTTTAGGTTTCTAGCCCGGTTTCCTTTCCCGACTCCATGTTCCTCCTTGCTATATTCCGGTGCCGGCCACCTCTCTTCTGCAACATCATTGACATTCTGGCTATTATTTTCTGGCTCCATATATCGAATCGTAGGCAATTCCTCCTACACCAGGATTTGAAAA
Organism: Platanus orientalis; assembly: GCA_025762735.1. NCBI lineage: Eukaryota > Viridiplantae > Streptophyta > Magnoliopsida > Proteales > Platanaceae > Platanus > Platanus orientalis. The sequence goes on along the minus strand of JAOXJP010008638.1, from coordinate 9,257 downwards.
TACTCGGTGCCATCCGATGTACATACATAACTCAAAATCTTTGCAGAGGGCTTCACAAGAATTCGATTCCATTCCAGAGACATCTCATCTGGTAGATCCACTTCCAAGAACCCACCACAGAGTTCCCCAACAGCCTGATAAACAGGTAGGCACTAAAGATGAGCTAGAATACCGGAGGGTCTGGTCCAGGTTTTGGCCGGTGTAGGGCCGAGAGAAAGGCACCCAGCCTGACAATGCCAAATGTCAGTGACTTAATAGTAGAAAGGAATCCACGTCCTTGTTGCAAGATGGTCAAATTGCTGGAAATGTGCTTTGCAAGCTACCTTCTGGGGACCACGGGAGCAACGAACATAGAAGAACCCTCTAGGATTTTCTTCTCTCGCAACCATTATAGGTAGGATCACAGTATTAGTCTCTTATTGGGTATTTTGTCTAAAAGACTTCAAAGGGGTGACATAAGAATGTATTAGAGCTCCTTCTTCTCCTGGTACATACCATAATTATTTCTTTGGATGGTACACTAAATAGATCTGGGGTAACATAATAATAATTAATATGATAATAAAATGCTTTCAAATAATACATCTTCTCTTAAAAAAATAAAATAATGATGCCATATATTTATTAAAATTCTCATATTATTTGTACAAATGCAGTCTTGTATTAAGCATCTTGGAATCACCTTGACAGGCATCTTCCCCACGACTGTTCACTTGTTCCATATCTTTATTCTTCTTTGTTTTTTCTCATTTTTCTCATTTCATTTTATATAGGAAAACTGGTAGGAGACATACTTCAAAGACACACAATGAGAAGCTTGCAATTGGTTCACTTCATGAGACAGTAATTGAAAATGACTTGGCAACTGGTGCTCCTGAAGGTGTGATAGAAAGGTATGTTTTCTTTTACATGTTCACCATGACCTCCTCTTGCTGGAATACCCATGAACTTTTCTGTACTTTTATCTCATGGAATACTGGAACCAGTCAACCTGAGTTCTGAAATAATATTGATTCCTTCACATTCCTAAAAGGGTTCAAAAGAAGTTTGAAGTTCCACCGAAAAAGTTATAATTTCTCTTTGAAGATGTGGACCCCATGGTTATTCAACTTGTATGCACTATTATGAGAATGCAAATCAGCTCTTAATTATATTGGTCCAAACTGATGCTTATGGGTCTATTGAAGATTGGGCAAGAGATAAGTTGAAATCCAATAGTGAAAATTGGGAAGAAATGAATTCAGTGTTCATGTTCAGAGACTAGGTTAGATTTGAAAATTATCTCATGGTTTAGCGTTCATGTGTTGGACTTGATATGATACTTAATGTATTAAAATTTTAATGTCAGTTAACCAATTCAGAACCCATCCAAACTGAGTTGAAGTAGCAAATGTAGGAATGATGCCTAATGCTCATGTATAAACTGATTAAAGACACATTAGTTTAACCTTCTACTCGTTAATTTACCAGCAGTTTAAATTTCATATTTTTTTAGGTGCTTTTAATAATCATCTGTTTCTTTGAAGGGCATAGTGGTCAATGAATAATTGATCCCGGGCATTTTAGTCATTGCACTATCTTTATACAGTTTTATATATTAGTATAGTTGGTTAACCTAAGGTATTCTTGAGTGTTTTAGATATTTTGTCATGGTAATTTATTTTTGTTAGTGATTTGATCTATGATTCTTTTGTGCTATCAAATAAGTATTCCAGGGACATTTGTTCTATCATTTAGTCCATGTCATCTCCGTCTGTTGTTCCTAAACAAGAAGTTTTTTTGTTGTTTATCATCTCTCACACAGAATATTATTGAGTACGATTAATTGTAGTGGTTGGTTAGGACATTCTTTTGAGTGTTTCTTTCTCTTCAGATAATTTATCATTGTACTCGAACTTGATTATTGATTTGAACCATGATTCATGTTATCATCAAGTATAACACGGACAGTTATGCCCTATGATTTAAGGTTCACACAATCTCCCTCTACAAGTCCTAACCAAGTGCTCCCCCCTCTTTTGGGGGCTGCTTGCTATCTCAGAGATGCACACAGCCAATTCAATGAGCCAACCCGACCACATATTGACGTGGATGTGGCTGTTGACCTGGCTGGTTTGGGTGGCAATCCAGAAGCTGAAACGGCTAGCATTAGCAGTGAACAGTTAGGTGATGTACTCATGGATGAGGTAAATCACATGCCGCAACAGCAAATTCATGATGAGTTGGCTGATGAGCTAGTGGACTCAGGGGATGATGTGGGCATGGTTGTGCCAAGAAGTGTTGTATCGAGAAGGAAATTGAAGATGGTATTTGATGGAGAGGATGATGATTAAGAATGCAGCAAGGTGATATTGAGACCCTTGTTGATCTCCTGTGTCTCCTGTATTTAGGAAAGAATATCAAGTATGACTGAAGTTTGTTTTCCCCGTTTGCCATTCTATCAATTTTGTTATCTAAATCTGAGATGTATTTTATTTGAATTCCATCAAAGAAATATATCAATTTTGGTGTAATTAATTAAGACTACATCAACCAATTCCGAAATGTGGTGTTGTGATCTATCACTGGGGCAGTATTTTCAGATGGGCTGGTACTGAAAAATCTTCTCTTCTAGCTTGCATTATGCTTATATAGGTTGTACCTTAGATGTGAATTGTAAGAGAATATGGAGCAAGGGGATTTAACTTCTTGTCCTTGAGCTATAAATTCCATCATCGAAGACTAAAATTTTGTTCTCTTTTTTTATCATGTTTCTTTTTGCCCTGTTAGAAGATCGGCTAACAATGCGTGCATTTGTTAGCTAAGCATGGAGTCCTGTCCATTGCTTCATCTTCTTGGATAGCTTCCCCACTGGGATGGCTTTTCTTCTGCGCTTTGTGCTGATTCTCTTGCTTCCCCAACTCTTAATGAATATCTTCATTTAACTGTCTCCATTTAGTTAAGTCTAAGTCAGCTATGGGTTCCCAGAAAACTGCTCGCAACTGCTTTATGTTGATCTGCGGTTGTTGATCCAAAAATCAACGCAAAACTCTATAATCCATTAGGAATCCAAGAGTAAAAAAAAATCAAATCTATATTAGACAAATCGAATGAGAGGGAGAGAAAAGTAGTGTGTTTTGTGGCCAATATGGGCCGTTTATTTATAGACTACAAAGGCTTATATCTACTCACCAAAGGTTATTTAGAGTTTACTTTGATATCCCTTTAACTTCTTGTTTAACTATTGAGCTTAAGAGATGCCATTGGTGTCCCTCGGGCTTTTTTTGGCTCAATGAGGAGTGGCCAACTACAACCAACCACTATAATTGGTCAAATTTTTTTGAAAACCAACCATTAGGTTCTCCAACAATCCTAATTTTATATAGTGCCTAAAAGAAGATTATTAGATAAAACGTTTGTTGAATCATTTTAAGCATCATCAATGTTATTGTCATCATCTATTTTAAAGGAATATGTGATGGAACAAAGCACGGGCAGCTGTCTAAGAGGCCTGCATGAGCGAGGATTTGGAGAAACCTGAATTTAACCCTGGCTATCCAAGTTCTAGGTTGGATCATGAGATGAAATCGTTCTACTGTCCAATCACAGCTACATATGTGGGTGATTCTTTTCCTTCATATTTTCACACTTTAGTCAAATCACACATATTTGTGGCTGTGATGGTGTGATTGGACCATTTGGACTGTAGAGAGATTTCAAACTTTAGACGATTTCATCTGTCATCTCACATGGATAAGGTGTCATCTACCGTATATTTACTAAAACACAACTTTTTTTTTTTTTTTTTTTAGTTTGCATTTTTTTTGATAAGCTATTAGTTTGCATTTAGTAAGACATCCTTTATCAAGCTTCATGTTACGAATAGATTGTGATTGGTGTGATCTCTGTTTGCATCTAAATTTGTGCAAATTGCAAACAAGGGCCTAAACCACTTGTAACTTCACACAAAGGTTTCTAGGGACTCTAAACTCATAGTTTATGCCATAGCTAGAACAGGCCTACTACAACCTAGGCTTGATTTGGTAGACAACAACCCATGGCCCAAAAATTAATCTAAGCCTATGCCCATAAACTCGAGAGAAGTAATTGAATCCCAACTGATATCTCCAAAAGAAGAGATATTAGCCCAAACGAGATTAAAACGAATATTGAAGGGTTTTTACCAATCAAGCTAGGATTTGTTACGAAGGTGGGCATGAAAGTTTCCCACCGACTTTCAATTCAAGAGTCGATTAGATTACAATGCATTTCAAGCCTGGGGTACTCTTAACAAAGGCCTTCCAAATAAACAGTTGATCAATCTTAGAGTGTAGGGAATTTACAACATATATCAAGTACTTAGTTTACCCCTCTCCAAACAAGATCACGTTAATATAAAATTCAAAGAGAAAGCTCTTTACAACTAATGAAGTGCAAAGCTCAGAGTGAAGTAAAACTACTTCAACACATCTCAAAGATCAAGAAATACTCCATATAGCCCTTGTATTCAATGTTGATTGTTAGTTAGGGACATCTCTTAATGTAAATTTACATTTACATTTTGTGTTTAATCCATATACAAAGTTTTTGTCCATAATCTTTTCCAGTCCGACTGGTCATGATTCGAACTTGCAATAAGAACATCTTACTAATCACAAATAAATTTGATTGAAAGAAAATCACCTAATCGAATTAGTTCAAGGAGCTTCCTAGTCCAGCAAAAAGGCAATGTTGGTGAATACAACCAATGAAATCATTATCGGAAGTCAGAACAAGGAAGCTCGTTGAATCAGCTAAACCAAATGATTTCCTCTCCCTACTGATTAGAACAGCTAGTCCAGCCTAGCTCACACACATAAAAAATGGATCAAGCTGTGTCAAAGTGTAGTGCACCTAAAGATGGGTATTTCAGTAAATATATACAAGTTACTAAAAGTACTCCTGCCTAGGAAACTTTTCGCACGTTAGCCTTGAACACAATGATATGGTGCCTCTCAGGCAGTGGGCCTGTGGATTCAATGATCTGTTTGTTGTGTTAACGGTAAGTTAGTGTGTTACTATCTCAATGCAAGCCAAAGGAAACGGGTGTCAGCCAAAAGCAAAAGTTAAAATCACTCACCGGTTGAGCTGCCCAAGTTGATGAGCTTGTTAAGATATAGAGGGGAGGGTTCCATATAGAGTAGACATTTTAAAACTTCATAACAGGTCTGAAAGTTCTTACATAAAATTCTTTTTTCAGTTACAATCAGTATTTCAGAGATGAGAGCTTTTCTATGAATTGCTTTATTTGGTGTTCTATACTCATTATATAAGACAATGAGACAAAACTAATATGTGATGTAAAAGCAAGTATAAAACCACAAGAAAATGGGAAAATTTAAGAAAAATATTTGACATCTTATAAAGCATTTATCAGCTTCATTCACCAGGAAGGATGCAGTTTTTACAAACAAAACCCTCAAATACAACATGCAAACCTATGCACCCCTCTGACAAAGAGAAAATAAAAAAGGAGATTAAAGAAAAAAAGAATTAATCAACTCATACATCAATTTCTTCAACAGAATCCCCCCATGAGAGCATTCTGTCACAAAGAACTTGCCACCACTGTTGAGTTTGAATCTCCCGTTTCCTCCGGCAGGGGCTTCACGTATTTTCCTATTGTTTTTTGACGGACTCGCTTCCTCATTCTTGAGATCTTATCCTTACTCTGTTGTTTCCTCTTCTCCTTTTGCTTATGTCTTTGGTTCCGCTCTCTCTCATACACCCCCTGCCAGAAGACCTCGCCAGTTGACGGCCACAGCCACCTCCGAGTGGGGTGGTCAGAATCTGACTCCTCAGCCAAGTCCTCGTCCATGCTCTTTAGGGTGGTATATGAGAACCATCTGACCCACATCTGGCCTCTCCGGCTCTTCAACTTGTGCTGTTCCTGCATTGCACCAGTCTCTGGGTTCACATATACCATCCGCCTTGCACTGTGGTATGCCCAGACATTCACAAGCAGTTCAAGCACCCGAGAGTAACAATGCCGGTCCTGCAACATGCGGTACCATCACACTATGTCAGAGAAAGGAAGAAGAAAGAAGTCAAATGAGCCATATTTGATAGGTCCTGCATTCAATCAAATTCCTATTTAATAATGCAAATTTAGAATTTCTTGGTTTCTTCTTTCATCCGACGGCAGGCCACCTCAGAAAATCAGTCAGATGCTTGCTCATGAAGGAAAGCCCAATCAGTGCTCAGGTGTAAGTGTATTTGTTAGATGGTTACATTCATCTAGATAGGCTGGTTTTTTGGGCTAAAACCATCCAACCAGGCAAAGTTTTGGGGTTTGGAGATCTCCTAGATGCCACCAACAGTCGAAACTGTTAGCCCATTCACCATGTTGAACTTGCTCCCTCTCAAATATGAAAATTCAATATAGAAGAAACACAACTGCTCTCATTATGACCATCAATCAGGCTGAATGTTTGGCTAGACCAAATTCTTGGCACACATTTCACCAAGGAGAAACTACAAGTTGAAATTTTCAGCACCATTCTACAAGTGCAACAAGTTCTGCCCCACTCAAATATTAAAATTCACTGTGAAATAATCCCACAAAATGAAACCAGAAATATAGGATAAACATAATTTGTAGTAAGAAAATAAAACTGATGACTAAAGGACAAGAAACCTACCTTGGATAAACTAAGATAACACCGTCCACTTTGATGGTGCTCATCATACATTTTCACATCCAATGAGTCCACAAACATTCTGTGAAGGGATTAGCATAAGGGGATCATAAAACAAATCATTTGACAGATGATGCTTGGGATTTTAAATTCTTTTGTGTGTGAGTGCATGTGCGTGAAAGGTGGGGGGTTTTGGGAGGAGATCCATATTTCTAATCTTCTATACCTGGAGAACATGACAAACTCGAGGAAGGACCGGGTTGGCAAAGCCCAGCTGTGCATGACAGACCATGTATCCCCATCCACTGGCATAGGAGGCAGGGAATTCCAATCCTGCTTCATACCATACATCCTCCGAAGAGCCTCAGAAACCGCAAACCTTGGCAAGAAAACATAATTGGATGAATTTCATTGAACCAGACCAGCAGAACAACCAAAGCTTACAGGCTTCCAAAATTGTAAATTTATATGTGAGATCATGAAGATTTCACAAATCAAATCCCAAATGAAGTTTTCACAAGCATTTAAGAAAATGCTTTAACTATGTAATGGTGGACCATTTGACATATCTGTACAATTGTGTACTCAGCCTACCATGATTGCCAAAAAATGGATAGAAACAACTAGTTTTAAGATTGAAAGAAAACATTTTTGTTTCTAATAGATTGATGAAGAGTAAACAAATTGGGCAGTTCCAAGTTCCTGATGCAATGCCAGGATGGTCATAGTTTTTTCATTCTTTTTTTCCTTACATTTTGTGAAACCATTTTATTGAAGCTGTGAATTTATTAATAGTAAGCTATGCATCTTTTAGAAGGTGTAAACAATTAAATTATCGTAAAGATTGTTTAAACTAAACTCAATTCAACTCGACAAAGCCTTATCTCAATTACATAGAATGTTTATGTTACTTATGTTCCCTTCATAAAGAGGAAATCTATTAATATTTGCATTCATATTTCTTGAAGGGTAGTTTTGACAGATCAAGTAATAGAAAAATTATAGAAATCTTCGAATTTACAAACTAAAATTTAATAATAAAAAAAAAAATTCAGTAAAGCCCCATTTGATTAATTAATTAACATGAAATAATAACAAACCCACCCCCCAATTAGCTAGAGAATCAACCAACATATTACGAGATCTTGGGATGTGAGAAAGAGAGGTATTCAAAGCAATCATCAAGTCCTGAATCTCATGAAACAAATGTGCATACTTCCAAGAACCGCCATTGCACCCCAAAGCTCACCCGATAACCACTGCAGAATCTCCTTCAATCAAAGAATTAGTAACCCCTAGTTTTTTGACTTCACAAAGCCCCATAGGCAGCCCCATCACTTCCACCTTTATAGAGTCAAAATAGCTAATAGGACCCGCACAAGCTCGGAAAACTTCACCTTGACAATCTCTCACAACACAACCAAAGCCAGCCAGACCACAAATATTATACCAAATAAAGATTATGGTTATTTTAATGGTATATAAATATATTAAGAAGCAACCCTAAATAATTGGGATAGGATCTGATCGATTCTAATGTAGATCGATTACAAGTTTGAAAATATTCTAGTAAATTGTAGTTAATTATGTTAGCAGAGTTATAAATTCCCTCAACTAAATCCTCTAGTAAATTTTTGTTAAAATATTTTAGATCAATTTTAGTTAAATTTGGTCATTTTATTAGTTTAGCAATTTATGTTAAAATTTTAGATTACCTCAACAATTTGGAAATACTTGTAGGGTGCGTTTGCAGCCACCTGTAATGAAATCATTGCATCTGAAATTCCCAAGGCATTTGTAGCCACAAGGGATGGTTCAAAATGAACTCATTCAGATTTGCGGCGATTTGCACTTGATAACTTAAATCATTTCATTTTACAGAAAAACCGAAGATGCCTTCATTTCTAATTTTAGTTAACAAATCAGTATAAATTCGAATGAGTTCATTACAAACCATCACCTCATGGCTACACATGCCTTGAGAATTTAAAATGAAATTATAAAATTACAGGTGGCTGCCAAACAGGCTATTAGTATTTCAAGACATTCTAAATATTAAATTACTTGGATGCCCTTTTCAAGAACAAAATAAATCTAATTAGTTTCATAGGGATTGGAAGATGTTATAGGCTTGCATTGTACTTGGGTTGATGTTTTCTAGGGATTGCAATTTCTTGTGAGTTTTTCCCAAAGTTGCTAGAGCGAGTAACAATGTGAAACCAAGAAGCAGGAAGCAAGGCTCAATAAATCCTTGAGAAATGATAAGCAAAAAACATTAAGAAGCAAATATAGAGAGAGTAGATAGCGTTTTGGTAAGCAAGCAAAGTGCAATTTAGAAGCAATTTTAAAACCATTAGAAGAAAGTTATGAAATGACTAGAAAATGAAATGAAAATAATAAGATAATAGGTTATCTAATAAAATCCTCTTTATTGATAAACAAGTTTTTTTAAAAGAAAATTATACTAATAGAAAGTAAATAAAAATATGTTTGTAACCAATAAGTATAACTACAAATCTACAATTTAATAAAGTTGATAAAATTATAAACAAACCTAAGATCTATACTATTGTAATACCCCATACCCCAGCAGGGGTATTT
>JAOXJP010008617.1:0-17928 GCA_025762735.1 Platanus orientalis | reverse complement strand
AAGTACAAGTCTTCTCTGTTTCTCATAGGTGGTAATTGAACAAAAGCAATTGAAATTCTTCAATGGAAGGCAACACACACAGGAAATTCAAGAGAGTCTGCGTCTTCTGTGGCAGCAGCTCTGGCACCAGAAAAGTCTTCAGTGATGCTGCTCTTGAACTGGGAAATGAACTGGTTGGTTACCCCTCTTTCTTTTTTTTCTTTTCTTTCCCATTTGTAAATCTTTCTTTGATTGGCTGATTGCTGTTTTACCTTTTTGTCTCTTTCTTTTCTTATGTGGGTTTCTTTTTCTTTTTCTTTTTTATTTTTCAGTTCATGTATTTGAAGCTTCTGTTTTTCTGATAAATTTTGAAGAACCAAGTAATGGGTATCTGCTATGTTAAACTAGCCTGGCTTCTTTTCCTCTAATGTGGTTGTTGGGTTTGTAGGTGACAGTTTGCAAACTAGTTTCTCTGTTTCAGTTTTTGGTTTTAGAAGTATCTTTTTTGGGTCGTCTTTAATTTTATGGGTGTGGATACAGGTGACGAGGAGGATTGATTTGGTGTATGGTGGGGGAAGTGTTGGGTTGATGGGTCTGATTTCTAAGAGAGTTTATGATGGAGGGTGCCATGTTCTTGGGTAAGTAGAAAACAGTCCTTAAAGATTATGATGTTTATGTTTTTGGTTCCCTGATATATATGACATTAAAGCAAGCTATGGATTTCTAGTTCTGAACTATATTTGTTTGTTGGTTAGTCTTTATATGCAGGGTCATTCCAACAGCACTCATGCCTCTTGAGGCATTTATGCTCTTAGCCTATCCTTCTTTGTTTCTCTCTTGTTCAGCATCTCCTAGAATACTATACTTTCTTTCAATGAAGCTTTCGGGTATTAATACAAGGGGATATGTTTTGATCTTCCAAGGCATTTGAACACTGTCTGGTTCATCAAAACTTGCCCCCCTTATACAAGCTATATAGCTCCTCTTATATTGGATTATCTTGATTCTAGTTTCTAATTCTAAAGGTCATATAGTTTTGGATTTTGATTCTTGTAAAAGCTTTATCCATTTTAAACTTAAATGTTGTTGGGGATTTTGTATTTATTTAGGTATGTAGAGGTGAATGACCCAAGGCTTGATGATTTTTTTCTCTTCTTGGCAAGAACCTGAGCAGTTAACCCTTTTAAACATACAAATATAGGCCTTCTTCCAGCCACAGTTATATAGTAATTTTGAATTTCTGCAATGAGATATTGATCTATTTTGGAAGGATATGCAACCATGGAATAGTTCCTGGAGGTGATAATGTGGTCACAGCTTGGCACTCATAATAAACTGGTACCCCATCAATGGTTTTGTGGAGAACATTATGGGTGGGGGTGTTGCAAGACTAATTGAAGTTCTTCGTAATTGTGTGGACAGGTTGGTTTGCTAAATGTTGACGGGTTCTACAATTCTTTGCTTGCATTATTTGATAAAAGTGTTGAGGAAGGTTTCATCAAGCCAGCTGCTTGCCATATAATTGTCTCAGCTTAGTCTGCAAAAGAACTGATGGAGGTAAACAAACCAACCTAACTGTATTTTTTTCATAATACTTCCCCAGTTATGCCTTAGGCTCTGCTTGGTTGCTAGTTAAGTAATGGAAAGTAAAGTAACACAGTACGGATCTTCAAAAATCCAAATGGAGTGGCTGTTTGGTCGAAATAAGAAAATGCTCATTGGAATATTGACTTTCCATTTAAGGCTTTCCTAACACCTTGATTTCCTTTGTCAAAATCTGACCAAATTGGTCGGATTTTGAAATGAAATATTCTGCACATTATGAAAATAAAAAATATTTCCTTATATTTGCTTACTTTCTTACTGTATTCAAAATCAATAAACAGTTGTTGGAAAATACAATTTTACTCTACTCTACTTCACTTCACTTTACTCATTTTCATATAATTAACTTTAGTTTACTTTCTTGCATTCTACTAGCAACCAAGCAGAGCCTTAATGTGATTCTTCTCCTAAATTTTGCAACAATATACTCCATCCCATGAACAGGTTACTTTACATAAAAGCTGGCAGATGGTGGGTTCAACAGCATCAGATAAGAGCAAAAAGAAGTGGTTGGGAATAATTGTAGTTTTATTTTGGTTTGATAATTTAATGTATTCTGTCACAAGTTTAAACTTCAAATGGTCTAATATCATTAGGTTTACTGATCTTGACTTAATATCTTGATGCTTGTTTTTGAATGTAAAAGAGTTGAAAACATACAAACTTTGTTTTTTTTTATTTTATTTTATTTTATTTTTTTATTTTTTATTTTATAGATTTTGACATTTTTAGATTTTGAGACAACATAATACAGCGTTTTATAATGCAGGAATTTGAGACTATAATGCAGGATTTTATATATATATAAAAAACAACACTTTAGGAAGTGTTTTAAAAAAGCTTCTAAAAGTGTACTTTAGGAAGTGTTTTTAAAACGTCGACTAAAGTGTACTTTAAGAAGCATTTTAAAACGCTGCCTAAAGTGTACTTTAAGACGCATTTTAGAAACATTGCATGAAGTATACTTTAAGAAGAATTTTAAGTATACTTTCAAAACGCTTCCGAAAGTATACTTTAGGAAGCGTTTAAAACACTTCTTAAAGTCCATGACTTTTTGCGATGCATGTCAAAACAACGGTTGAAAAATGCTATTTATAACAATAGAGAGCATTTTTTAAACGCTTCAAAAGGTGTTTTTTGTTTGTAGTGTGACCATCTTTGTCGGAGGAAGACTTGCATAGAAGGAGCTCCGAATCTATGCTGTTAGGGTTGGAATCATTGATTTCTGTTAGAAGAATAGCTAGAAAGAGAGAATATGGTTTGGCTTGTGTGCACAAAATTCATGCATAATGTGTGTGCAGAGACCTAGCAAGGCTTGCATTAGCATCAAACAATGATTTTCACTTTTTGGGGCATGTGCTTATCACTTTTCGGTGTTGATACAAGTCTTGTCAGGTCCTTGTGCATGGATTTTATGTGCACAAAAACCAATGGGGAGATTCTATGCACACAAGCCAAGCTCGAATAAAGACAAGAAAGGGGGCATTGAGGAGAGGAACGGTGCAAAAGAGAAAAGAGAAGAGAGAAGAAGGGGAACACAAAGTGAGAGGGAGAGGAGTCTAATACCCAAGATTTTTCTTATGTATTTTCATTATTATTATTATTTTTTATCTTTATGACATTTTTATTATTTTTTTTATCTTTATGATGGAATTATAGACCTGAAAAAAATAGTAAACCTAATAATTTCATTATGAAAAATATACTAAAAGAAAGGTCTTGAAGCCTAAAATCCAAAGCAACAAATGGTTCAAAAAACAAAGTCCTATATAGAAATATAGTCGTTTTAGTCTAATGGTAAAATCATAAATAACTCAAAAACATCCGAAAATCGTATTCTTTTGAAAGTTTTGAATGAGAAAGTTTTTCAACTTGAGTTGGACACCTCATATCTCTATAAGAATGACCTAAACTTAAACTACAAACCTTAAAAACTCATTAAAATCAAGAATAGATGAAAAAAGAATGGATTTTAAAGATCTTTGGAAACAAGTTTGGGATTTTGAAGAAAAGTTTAAATAACATTAAATTTGAAGCAATTTTTCATCAATTCAAATTAAAGGTAAGCATTATACATAATCTTTGACATGTTTTGATTCATAGAATTCATATAAATCATTTTTACTCCATGTTTTGATAAAATTTATTGTTTTCATTGAATTATAAACCCTAGCATTAGATTCATTTATTATTTGAATTTTAATTCGATCTTAGCTATTATCAATCCATATTGTAAGCATTACACAATCTTTGACATGTTTTGATTCATAAAACTCATATAAATCATTTCTACTCTATGTTTTGATGAAATTTATCGTTTTCATTAAATTCTAAACCTTAGTTTTATGAATTTTCTATTTTCCATGTTTTAAAACTCTTTAGATCTAATTTTAATGAATTTAATCCATTGAATATTGTTTATTTTCAATATGTTTTGATTTTTAAATCATTGTTCCTTGTTTTGAATGATTTTCCTATTAATTTTTTAAAGGATTTTCAAGGTTAAACAAGAACCTGATTTTTGTTTGAAATTATTAAACCCTAATTTTATTAAACTTATAGTTTAAATTGAATTCATACACATAAAATATAAAATTTCAACAAGTTAATGATAAAACAAAATTATTCAATTGTTGTTTTTGAATTACTTATTCATAGAATTGTTTTTTGGAGGGTCAGATATCTTGTTTTTGTGATTTGATTCAAAACATGATAAATATTTTGATTGTAATATTGTAAAACTGTAAATTGATTTAATTGTATATATAGAATTTATTAAATCCAGTGTTAATGTTAGTAGATTATGATTGAAAGATTGGAATATTAATAGTGAATCATTGTTAATTGAATTATTAGAAATATTGTTATTGAACCTATTATAAATCATTGAATATTGAACTTATTGGATTACATGGACCCCTTACCATCAAAAGGCATATTGATGGAACATTGCACTAGATTTGATATATGCATATTGTCATGCCTTTAGCATTAGGGGTGGGTAAGGGGTCAGGTTTGGGTCAGACCATGGTAAATTCGGCTTAGGCCCACCATATTAGGCATTAGGCTTGGGCCTTATTTTTTTTTAATATTTAGGCCCAAACCTGTCCCTATGGGTTTTATCGAGCCTTGGGCTGCGCTCAAGCCGGCTCATGAATTTCATAAATCATGAATGATGAGATTAAAGGTTGAACTCAAGACCAACTAAATAATATACTAATGCATTACCAATTAAGCTATAAGACCTTATTAGTTTTTAAAAGCTTAGAAAATTATATACTTATAATCTATGAATTATTTACTATAAAATTAAATCATTTATCTCATTAAGAGTTGAACATAAGACTTTTTGCAAAAATTTTTTTTTACAAATTGAGCTATGAATTATTAATAATTTGGAAAGACTTATAACCTATTTGATAGCCACCTGAAATGTAATCATTTAATTTCAAATTTCCAAGGTAGGTGTAAGGCTAATGGTTCAAAATGAACTCATTCAGATTTTTATGAATTGCTAACTAAAATTAGAAATAAAGTCATTATAGGTTTTTTTATAAAATGAAATGATATATGTTATCAAGTATATATCGAAATGAATTCATAAAAAAAAGTATAAATTTAAACGAGTTCATTTTGAACCATTACTTTATGGGTATAAATGCCTTAGAATTTTGAAATGAAATAATTACATTATAGGTGGCTACCAAACAGTCCCTTAATAAGTTGTATATAATGCATACAAATATATATTATATATAGACAAGTTCAGGCCTCGGGTCGAGTCAAGGTAAGCCCAAGTCCGGCCCTTTAGAAAAGTTTAGGCCTTGGGTTAGGCTCGGGCCTTGTTAAATCTAGCTTGGGCCAGGCTTTCTCAGGCCAAATGTCGGGCCGGGTTCGGGCTAGCCCAAGTCCATGCTCACCCCTACTTAGTATTGAGATTAACAATACGTACAACATTGGTACCTAGTCACTAGGTGACAAAACATAAGTGAAACAGGTTTATTATTGAACCCATTGTTATTGGACAAGTAGAAACCTAAAGTTAAAGAGAGAATATAATTGAAATATAGTGAACATTGAAAAGAACCTAGTGAAATACATTGAATCAAGAGAACTAGTAAATTAAAGGGAAAAAATTAATGATTTAAAGGGAAATGTAATTGGACATGAAATTTATTGTTGTTAAATAGAAGATAATTTTTTATTTTTTATTTTCTATTATTGTTATTGGTATTGTTATTAATAGATAGATATATTAGTTTATTGCTCTTATTGTTTTAATCATTTTTTATTTTTAAATATAAAACAAATTGTGTTTTGTTTGACCCATCACATTCTATTTCGTTGGGTTTGTGTCGTGTTTACTCTGTCTTGACGGGACCTGTTTTTTAGGAGAAAAGTAGGATCTTATAGGTATTTTTTATGAGGAGTGATGGATGGACCGCTATGAGATTGTGATGTACTTAGTTTTATTACATTGTTTAGTTTAGATTTATTTCTGTTTATTGGAAAGAGACTTATTTATTTTCAGCATTTATATTTTGATTTATTTCAGTTGTTATCAATACTTTTATTTCGGAGACATGATTATTTCGTGGTGATTTTAATATTTAGTTAATAAATTAATATCAAACTTATTGGACAGACTTGTGGGTATATTGGATGTGGGTCTTTAAATTGGTGGTTATGACAGTAGTGGCTTAATGTTGAAAGTCTTCCTTTATAAATGAATGAACATGTTGGAATGTAATATAAAAAAATGGCATAAACATCTAGGTTATAAATGAATGATTCTGGAAGTTTATTGTGAAACCTCAAAATCAGTGGTTCCGTTGGCGTGTGGTTTGGGGGCGTGACATTATCATATTCTTTCTTTTAGATTTCCTAAAGTGCCTTTAAGCTATACATAAAATATAACACCCCATGTTGCATTTAAAGGGTAAAATTGTAATTTCACAAGACCTTAGAGTGGTTTAGGAACCTTTTGGACCAATTTAGGAGCATAGAACCCAAGTTGGATATGAACTAATCCAAGTTTGAAAACTACCTTTGGGGTAACTTTATAGGTAGATCTATATAAATTTGGAGACAATCTAGGTTCTCTCTATGCATTTGAAAGGTCTTCAAGTCTACTTTTCAATGCGATAAATGGTGAGTGAAATAAAGTTCTTTAGAGAAAGTTATGACTGTTTAAGTAAGAAGTGTTCGAGTTGTCAAAATCTAGGAATTTTGAGTGCTCGAAATTATATTTGAGGGTCTGAGCTTCCCTAAAAAAAAATGATGATCGAGTGTATGTCAGCTCAAGGGATCAAAATTATTTTTGAGGGCTCAAAAATTTTCAGAATTCACATTAGGATTCGTGCACACATGAGATTGGCTTGTTTATTTGGGAACCCTTATGGGATGACCCTAAATCCCATATTTACCCCTTTTAGGGTTTGTGTGACATAAGGGAAGGAACATAAGAGAGATTAGAGAGATTTAGGACCTAAGTGTAGGAGTTCTTCCCCAATTTGGTAAGTTTCACTCACAATTTTGAAAATCTTGTTAAGATGGGTGGTTTTCTTCTTAAATTTTTAAGTTTAGATTGAATTGATTTGATCTGAGATGTGTTTTGTTAGAAACCCATTATGGGTTTTATGAATTTGAGAACTACATTAAACTTTCATGAACATGCATATGGTTTTAATATCTATTAGTTAACGCAACTTACTTGAGAGGTGCTAAGACCTACTTATGTATGAGTATTTTGTAGTAAGCATTTGCATTGCATGTTGCACTTATGAGCTACACTTTATCTATTTTAGCTATGGACTTCTGTTGGTTTGGCTTTAGTATTTTTGACACATTTACTAGAATCTGATCATTGTTATAGCTAGTTCAATTCTTATATGTTACGCATATTCTGATTTGATACTGAGTCATACTCGTGCATATTTGATTTACTCCGTAAGACATTATGTATGTTCTCTCATGGGATTTATAGTTTACACATGTTTTTAACACCATTTCATATGGTGCTCTATAGTACGTGTTCTTCCAGGTTCGGTCACAGAGTTGGCTCATTGGGATGAGAGGACTAACTCTTTATTTGCTTTTAATTTAGTTTTACGTTTAGCACATTCATTTGTGAGACAAAGTTTATATTTGAGATAGGATTCTATTTGGTTGTTTAGCACTTTCTAGTCTAAGGAGATGGATGTTATGTTGGCTAATTGGATTGCCTATTGATGATATTGTTTATGCTGGAGATTAGTAGCTTTTGATATGGATGCTTAGAGATTACTAGTTATATTCTATTGCGTAATTTAGAATGTGTATGTTTATATTTTCGTTTCATAGGTTGATGAGGATATTATCTTACAGTTATATTTTTGTTGCGAATGTTATTAGCAATCGTGGTTATTTAATTGGATGAAGAATGAATAAAAATATAAGTTGTAATGTAAGTAAGAACTCCCTCTATAAAGAAAGAGTAATGTCACACTCCAAGATCTAAGACATCGTGCACATGTTCTCTCCATATTTATACTTTGATTTCCTAATGTAGGTTTTGGGGCATGACTTAAAATCCCAAGAGGTACCCTTTCCCACTAAATTACAATTATACCCTAAGCTAAATGACCAAAAACCCATTGTAGGTTTATATCATCTATTTAAGGATCATATAATCAAGAGGTAGGAAGACTCTAAAAATTATACAAGAGGCTCCCAGATTTTAAAGGAAACCCCTAAATTTAGAAAAGAAATTCTCATCTTTGAATAAAACCCTTCTAACTTTAGTAGCCTTGCTAACTTTGAAGAATTCCTCTTAATTTAAATGAACAATTTTCATTCCAAGAAGGAGCCCAAAACAAGAGAAAGAAAAGAGAGTAAGAAAAAATAAGATTCAAAGAGAAAAAAGGGGATTATTGCTAGGATTGTAAGTATTTCATACTCTTCGCTTTCCAATTTTGTAGAGAAATTCATAGCATGCTAGAATTAGCATAGAACTAGGTTAAAATTTGGTTTATTAGGTTGTTTTCTTGATGAGTTCTATATTGTTGATTGGGTGTTCTCTTGATTTTCCTTCTCATGCTTTGTTTGGATGGTAATTCATGATAAGATTGATAGATCTATATGAACCTACATAGGGATGCATGAGATCTTAGATCTTGATTACTTTCTTAAATCTTTTAGATCTATAGTTGTATGTTGATGTTATTACCTTGATTTTATTAGATCTATGTAACTCACATTCACTTGTTTAATTTTGGATTCAAGAAAGCTTGATCATGGATATCCAACCCAAAAATTCACCCAAATCTCTTGATTCAATAGAGCTTTGGTTAAATTCATTGAGGGATCGAGTTATGGATTGAGTTTTTTTGCATTTTTCATTCATTATTTTATATTTTCATATTCTCTTTCATATCTCATGATGTATTTTTTACTTTTTATAAATTCTTATACATTTCAAGTATGATTTGCTAAATTCTATGGAATATTTTGTGATGTCCATGTTGATAAAGTTATTGTATGGATGTATTTTTTGGAGAAATTTCTCTTAAATTTTATCATGTTTATGCTTGAAATCATTGAAGAGATGTGGATTCACATTGTGGGCTAAGTGGAGGATTAATTCAACCAAAATAAAGCCCAAAAACTTTTAGAAATATGCTTATTATCATCTTGGAACCACCCCTAGGTGGGTGTGTTAGGTATAAATTATGTATTGTCAATCCATTCCAAAACTTGTTTAAGTACATGTATGTTGTGTAATGTACTTGGTCTTATAAGGGTTGTATTTATAAATGTATAAATTATGTAAGGCCAAGTCAAAGAGGAAGAAGTTTTAAGTCAAGAATCCTAAAAGACCACAAGCATTAAGAGGCAAGCCTCATTGAAGAACTCAAGATGTCTTAAGCTCCAGTACAAAGTCACCTCAAGAAGCTAACAATGAATTCCAAAGGTATACTCAAAATGTAAAGGTTGGTAAGTGTGGTGTATGTGAGTTGACCAGCCAAGCCTAGGTAAGTTTAGAAGACCACTTGGGACCTTAGACCTTAGTACAGTAGACTCATTCGTAAAATTGTTTCAATATACTATATCATGCTAAATTAACTTAAACACCATAGTGTTAAGGAAGAATGAACATTTGAGTAAGTCTTACAGGTATTGGAATGAGCCTAGAGCTTCTAAGAGTAAAGCACATACATTATAGAGCAATTTGTAAAAATATGAAAGTCTAGGATTGATTCCAAAAGTCAAGATTGATCCCAAAATGAATTTGTTTTTAGGATTGATCCTAGGTTAGAGATTACAAATTTTTGAATTTGTTTTTCATCCAAAACCTATCATTTTTGTGGGATTTTGTTATCGTTGAGAATCCAAACATTTAGGGTTCTCAAACCACTATAAATAATGTGAAAACCCTTGACTTTAGTAAATAACTCTTATCTTTCAAAGCGACGCTAATTCTATTGGCATATTCATTTGAAAACGAGTTAAGGCTTAGAGTTTGTGCTAAAAGGAATTGAGTTCCTATTGAAAATATGTGTCTTTTGACAAAGTCATTCACATAAAATATAGGCATAATTAATTAATTATTCATTTAATAATAACTATTTATTCTATCATCACATGTATTTGTTTCTTAATATGGATAATTATTTGATCTCATGAGATGAGATAGGTAGTCCTCAAGTAACATAGTGGGATGTCAAACACATTAGAATGTGTGGAGAGATTTGATAATCTAATTCTTGTAGACTTGAAACTTTATAGCTATAGGTGATGCTGGATACATCATTTATAGGGTTACTACATGTAGAGTTGCCATATAATGGAGTAATGTAATCTTAGTCACCGGAGTGAGACTCTAAGCTTGCATGTGGGTGCATTATATAAACGCATTAAAGGGATCCATTATAAATACATTTGGTAAAACATCACTATTAAGATAAGTGTTGTTCACATTTACAGACTTGTCCTTAAACTTGAGGGATTTGTATTTCTCTAAGTTATTATGTTAGTTATTTTAAGCTACTAACCAGTGATGCCTAATTAGAGGTTGTATCATGGGTAGTTTGGATAGCTATAGGTGATGCTTGAGATAATGCAAGTTACCAACAAGGAAACTACTTCCCTTAAATGGGAGAATATTCAGTTTATGAAATATGTGATTTAATTGGACATAAAAATCTGGCACCGGTGATTCTTGATAAAGTGTTTGTCAAATGTTTTCAAAATTATATTATAATCGATATATTTAATTTTGAAACTGATTTTTTCAAATAAATGTTTTTAAATGTCCAATTGATTCATTAAGCTCTTAATGATGATGTTCTAATGACCATAGGGGTTAGACAATGATTATTTGATCATCATGAAGGTCATTAAGGAATATTGTTTAGTGGAATGGCATATTTATGAAATATCTGTATGGAAAGTTCTCATTGTTATTTTCTAATTTTTAGGAGTTCAATTGAAATATGTAACAAGGATTATTGCAATTAGTGGTATGTCAATTTATAATTAATAAAAGATAGAGTGTCCTTAATACAATTTAACTTAATTAAAGATACTAGGCCCCACAGCCTAAGGATAAGAAACTCATAAGGATCCCACACCCCCTAAGGTTACTTTGGTTTCTCAAAAACTCTATAAATAGAGCTACCCACATTCATGATGGGTCCTGTTACTTTTCTGAGAGTAAGAAACGTAAAAAATTCTAGAGTAACTGTGGATGCTTTAGAGACTAGGTCGGATCTTCATCTTGTATTAAGTTTAGCCTTTGAGGTATTCTTCTTAATTTTCTTTGATTAAATCCTAGTATTTCATATGATGATCATGGGAGAAATAATAATTATGATTTGTATTTTTATGAAAATTAATCAAAAATTAAAGTTTTTCAAAGAATCAAAACGACAATTGGTGTCAGAGCCTCCCATATGAAATATAGGGTTTAACTATGTTATTTTTATTTTTATAATCTTTAATTATATGATAGACACCATTATTACAGAAGTCCAAGTTTAGAAATCATGTTTTAATGGTGGTTTATCTTGAAATTTAAAGAGTATTGTTACTTAGAGTGAATCGGCAATTATAGGCTCAATTTAAATCGGATTAATGTACTGTTTATTTTGTTAGGTTCTTATGAGTGAATAGAATGTTTTAAAATTATAAAATATCATAATATCATATTTAATGTATGTATGATCATGATATGCTCGTTATCTTTTTTTTTCTCTTCTCTCTTTTATATGATATGTACTCCCCTTAAGTAATCTGGGATGTCAGATTAGTTTTTGAGGTTTCCTTTTCAATGATATAATATTTAAAATAGTTCTAAATTCTATAAACACGGAGAAAGTTAGAGCACAATTCAAAGAAATGAGAAGAAGAAAATTCAAAGTTGTCCGATGCGATCCGGAAACATCCCGAGAGAAGAAATCATCTTTGTCTTCATGCTTGGTTGATTCTTATTTGTTTTCATTGATGTTTTTGTGTGTTTATGATAAATTTATAGAGGTTTAAAGTACTTCCAAGATGTTGGGTCATGCTCCCCCTACCAACTCTACAAAGGAGTCCAAGTTATACTAGGATTTGAATGTTTATCCTTTATGTGTGATTCCAAGATGGATTACAACTCCCAAATCTGACTTAGAAGGCTTTTAGGATTGTTAGAGATAATGTTCATAGTCTATAATTGTCTTAGATAAGAATTTAAAAAAATTGGGAGACCAATAAGATTGGATTTTGACCCCTAGTTTAACTAGGAAACCTGATGTTGCAATTATAATAGGGTATTCAATTTTTTCTCTAAATTAATTATTTGATAATTAAATTTTATATATTTACACTCCTTAATACCAATAAAGATTACATATCAAAATTTCGTGAAATTTGGACTCCATTTGGTGTCGGATTCCTCTTTATGACATTTTGTCGAACAATTGGTGTATGAATAAAAAACTAGGGTCTAGAGGATTCTACAGAATTCAAATTTTTTTGGAGAGGTCAATCCTTATCTAAAAAGGATGCTCACAAAATTTTACACAAACAAGAATCCTTTCGGAGCTCTAAAATTACATCAAACACCTAAGGGGAAATAGGGACCGGTTGGGCCACACGGCACAAGTGTAGGACAATGCGCACGCAGGGCAACACACCTGCATTCCTGCATGTCCCTCCTTGTCCTTGCCTACTTGCTGCCTACCTAATGTCCCCCCGTGTCCTAGTGTTGGCGTGTCCCCTTATGTCCCATCCCGCTTATGTTCCCTAGCGTCCCTGGTTGCACCAACACCTTTGTACCCTGCATCAATGTCCCCTTGTGTCCCCAAGTGCATTAACACCCCTATATTCTTGGAATGGTGTCCCCTTATGTCCCTAGGTGCATCAAAACCCCTATGTTCCTGGAATGGTGTCCCCCCATGTCTCTAGGTACACCAACACCTCATGTCCTCAAAATAGTGTCCCCTTATGTCCTAACCCTAAAAACTAAAAAAAAAAATCTAAATTTTTTTGAAAAATTATAAATAACTTAAAATAATGGTTTTGACCTAGTTTGACTAGGCTTAACTCATATTAACCTAGTTTGACTAGAGTTAACTAGAAATAACTCAATGGACTAGGTTTGATTGGATCTGACTATTGTTGACTAGGAATGGACCAAAGTTGACTAGTGTGAGCTGGTTTCATTAGGTTTGGCCAAGAGTGATCCGATTAACCCAGTTTTGATAAGATTAACCCAAAATTACCTAGTTTAACCTAGGGTTAACCTAGTTTACTAGGTTTAAGTTAGGTTAAGCCATCTGACCCTCTGTGAACCCAATTAACTTGGTTAAACCGAAATGGACCAAGGTTGATTGGAATGTTTTCAGGTTGATTAGGTTTGACTTGAATTAACCAAGGTTGATCAAAATGGTTCTAAATTGACTAGTTTCACCAAATTTGACTAGAGTTTACCAGGTTGATCAGATTTGACTAGAGTTGACCAAGGTTAAACAGTTTAACCAAGTTTGACTAGGATAGACCAGTGTTGACTTAGTTTGACCAAGGGTTGATTACTTTGACTAGACTTAAAAGAGTTGACCAGTTTGACCCATATGACTAGGTTTGACCAGAGTTGACTAAAGTTGACTAATAACACTAGATATGATCTAGTTTGACTCAAATGAATTATAGTTAATTGAATTAAATTAAGGTTGTCCTAAAGAACTAAGAATTAACTAGATAAGATCCAGATTGACTTACATGACCTAGCATTCACTAGATATGATCTAGATTAATACAAATAATTTATAATTGATCAAACTAAATTAAGGTTCACCTAAAAATTAAGAGTTGATTGGATCATATCTAATTCAATATAATTGAATGAAATTGATCTAATAAAATATAATTTGACTAAAATTGATCTAGGAAGACCTAGTTTGACTAAGATTAAGTATAAAGTACTTAATTTGACTATGATGCACTCAATTTGACAAGATAATGAAATCTACTTTAATGAAACCCTAATTAGGATATGATTGATATGCTAAACCACTTGTGGATTCGTTCGTTTACACAATAAACACATATTGTAGGGTTTATAATCTAGATTAAATGGTTTATTTGGTATTTTGAAACTACCTGGATGTATGTGATACATGAGGTCTTATCAATGTGATTGGAAACCTTAATGGTAGTGGGGGTTAAAGTTTGATACCCTATGTAGCTACAAGATTTAAGTGATCATATGATGATCAAGATGTGCAAATATAATCCTGTGATGATTAATATGTGCCAATGTGATTATGAGATAGTTAATACATGAACTGTGTGGAGTTATATGTGTATTATTGTCAATCCCATAGTTGAAACTCCCATGTATCTTGTATATGTCTTGTGAGTGTCCATGCTATGTCAAGAAGAGAACCTAGTGAAGATGCCTAAGTGGACCAAAGACATGAAGCCCAAGAGCTTAATGCTTGCTTCAAAATTCTGGATATTTAAAGGTATAAATCATGGGACTTTTTGAGTGTGAGTAGACCAAAATCATTCATCATTTCATGCACAAATACATCTCAAAAATCCCAAGGTATTAACCCTATGGAAGGGTATTAACCCTATGGAAGGGCATTAAAGTGAAATTCTTAAGTCGGTATGATCCTAGAGGGGGGTGAATAGGATCTCTACAATTTTTTTGGTTCTTTCAAATTTGTTTCTTCACCCTCTTATGAATTAATTCAATTAAAGATGCAATGGAATTCTTTGAATTAGTAAATCACTTTCCTATGAACTTATCATAGACCACGAGGCTCCTTTATGCACTATAGTGTTACCTATAGTAGAGCGGGAGTAGGGTTGATAAGTTCCCTAAGGTTGCTTGATTAAACCCTTTATATTAACCTTAGTATGAGTTACTTAATAAATTACAACAATAAGATTGATCAACAATGTTTGATTGCAATGAGTGGTGAAGATGAATAAGGTGATCAATTAACAATTTGTGTCTAGTTAGATGTGTTTGCATAATTGCAAGTTTAACTAGATGTGCTCAATGTGTGGTGTGGTCAATTTCTTCTATTAATTACAATGCTTATGCTTAATGAGATGATGAATACAAAAACATAAGCACACAAAGAATCAAAGCATGCAACCACAAAGACACAAATGTTTATAGTGGTTCGGCACACCGTCCTACGTCCACTCTCTAATGCCCACTCCAGGGGTGTGTTGATTTTATTAATAGTTACTTCCTAACTATTACAAGGTACATTAATAAGATCTTACCTCTAGTGTCTCCGATAGAGGTGACTCCGCACTTGGTGTCTTCAGCAAGTGCTAATGAGTTCGGTGTCTCTGACGAACTCCCAATATAGCTTTTGATGTCTCCGATGAAAGCTTCCTCGTCCGATGTCTCCGACGGACGTACACAAGTGATGAAAGGGAATGTAAATGATAGTGGTACGCAACCTCTCAATAAGCAAATATAACTGAGGTCTTCACACTAGGTTGAAGAGAGCTTTTTTTATTTGATTTCCCAAGTTGGACTCAAGCTCTCACAAGCTCCTTGATAGATTCAAGGGCTATTCTTCAAGTCTTGGATGATGGTTGATCCAATCTTTTGCTCTCAAGACTTGTTTGCTCTCCTCTTTGATGATTTACCATTCTAGCTCAAGAACACTTCATGTAAAGAGGGTTTTCAAAATGGTTTTCAAGAATAATGATTATTTTGACATAGAGGAGTAGTGGGAGAGTCCTTGACTTATTTGAGACATGTCCCAAGCCTTTATAGGTGAGCCAAGGCCTCCCTAAGTCCCTAACAGTAAAAAACCAACTTTCAGAATTCTAACTGTTGGGACTTCGGGCGCCCCCCATGATTATGGGGCACCCTAGGTACACCACCTCGGGCGCCCTTGAGTATTCGCGGGCACCCACATTCCCCAGGTTTTCAGTACATACACCTTTGGGTAAAATGACCGTAACTTTCTTTAGATAGCTTGTAATCCTTCGCTGTTTTTTTATTGAAAAGTAGACTTCTAGATATTTACATACATGTATGGATTTTAGTCTAATTCTTACTTAGGTGATTTAGGGAGTCCTTAGAAGTTGCCTCAAAATTTATTGACTTGAGCAACATTAGTCAACATAGGCACTTCTTCCCTAGTGAGCCATTTTCATTATTTTGAGAATTGGGTTCTTTGTGTATTTCAATTAGACCCTAATTAAGTCTTCTAAGTGGTTTCTAGGGTTAACCATGATCCTGGAGTTTTGTGAGCACACACACACACCTACCATTTGGTCTCATATACCTGATTTACCTTTCTGTGCATGGAACTAATGTGTTGGTTTTCTTGAGGTAGCTTGAGACTTAGGATTCTTTCATGATGCTTGAGTCTCTTTGATATAGTCATTTCGGCTTTGAGTCCATCTTCTTGGCGATTTTCCAAGCTCTAACACTTGGACTTATAAACGTATATAGTTTACATCATAAAGTCCTATACAACAAGACCACTACATGTACACACTTTGTTTTGTGCATGGAAATTGACAATCCATAGACTTAACAATTTCCCCCTTTGTCAATTCCATGTCAAAACAATAAAATTTATAAAATAAATCCTAGAACATGTATCTCCCCCAAGATTCCCTTGTCAATTTCTCTCCACCTTTTTTACAAGAGTTAACAAAGGATGGGTCCTCCTGCAAGATGTGGTGTATTTCTTGCAACACATCAAGAACAACATACTTTTCTCTAAAAGGTGCATTAATTCAGAAAAACATAACTTAAAACATAAATTCAGCAAAAATAGATTTAACTATAAGCACAAGTTTAGTCCAATCATTTTTTTTACTATTTAGCACATGGTGTCAAAGGCATAATTCAAAATGATTTTGCTTTATAATGTAGCTCTCCCCTTTAGAGATATACTTATTGAGATTATATCATTATGCTGACATGTGGGAAATGCTAGTACATATATAAAGTGTTTAACATGTAATCCCCTTAAATGATATCACTCCCCCTAAGTGATATTCCTCAATCTAAATGATATCACTCCCCCTAAGTGATATCCCACACTTATGGTGCATTATCATATCCCTTTCTCCTTACATTCTCTCCCCTTTTGTGTCATGATTTGCCAAGGGAATGGGAGAGAGATGGACCAACTAAGTAAGATAGGTCCATAGTGTGGCAAGATCCATAAGTGAATGAGGGATCCAAAACCTATGACCAATATAGATATACATATTAAGTGCAAGTGTCCATGTATAATAGCTAGTGACATTTGCTAATGAGTATGCATATACATGATAGGTCAACAAGGCATAAGTGACATATAAAGATGTTCTAAACAAGTCCAATATATCACTAGTGATCTAAATGATATGTAAATATACTAAAGATCACTAAGAGTAGTCATGTATGCTATGGTGACCGAGAAACATATACAAGTGTATAGATATGCCAATACAAAGAGCAATCCAACATGATCTAAATATAAGCAAGTAAACATAAAAGATCATGAAAGAGGCACACACACTATGTTTGATTGATCCTATCTATAGATCCTAGAGGGGGGTGAATAGGATTATTTAAAAATTCTTTTTAGATTGCCCCAAATTCAATTATTGTTTGATTGATTAAATTAATCTTAGAGATTAATGCAATTGAATTGTGGATAATTTCTATTTGATGAGTGCAAGGTTGACAATATAAATGACAAATGTAAATTCAAACCACAAGCAATTACAATGAACACAAGATATATAGTGGTTCGGCATTACGGCTTACATCCACTCTCAAAGGCTCACCACAGAGCTAAATAATTTTATTAAGATTGATAATTTTACAATCAAGGCTAAAAT
>JAOXJP010008606.1:0-17929 GCA_025762735.1 Platanus orientalis | reverse complement strand
ACCCACCAACACATAATCTGTGAACCCGACACGAACCCAACACAAAATAAGGGGGTTAGGGTTGACTGTAAATGTGTTTTGGGTCAAAAGAGGGTCATTGACATGACTAATACATGTATCAGTTTGGTTGAGCCTTATAGTCATATACCCTTATCTCAACACGACAGAAACCTGACCCGCCAACACGAATTGCCACCCCTAAAGAAATGCATTTAAGAAGTAACTTAGATACACTTCCTTTTAGTTTAGAGATAAAGATTCTTAGTGTTAAGACCTAATTAAGTTTAATAGAAAAAATATATGTTCTTGGGAAGGAGAAAATGATAGGATAAGAAGGATAGATAAATTAGAAAGAGTAATTTTAGGGATAAGAGAGAGAGAGAGAGAGAGAGAGAGTAACGTGTTTTTAAAGATTTTAAAGATGAATTTGCATGTACAATCGTGTAACTAAACAGACAAAACTTCATTCCCAAACCTATTGAAAAATCAAAATAGAAATAAAGAGATTTAGCCTTGTTTGTTTAAACTTATTTATAATTTATGACTTAAATAAATTATTTATTTACAAATAAGTAATTATTTTTTTTGTCATATGGAAGTTGATTTCAAGTCAAGTTGAAAGTTTGGTTTGCATATTTGATAAGTAACTTTTTCGTTGATCGAAGTCAAAATGTGCCTTTGGTTTGCATTCTTCAAAAGTTGGTTATAATTTTTTAATATATAATATATAAAGTTTATGTACATATATTACCATCTATTAAAATTCTCATTTACATTAATTTTTTAAATAAATAAAAATCACAACATTAGGCAACCCTCATAAATAGTTTATCTCACGCATCATACAGAAACTCAAGAAAGACCCTAATTAATATGAAAAATATCCTCCATTGTTTTTACCTTTTAGGAGTTTTTTCTATGTGTATTTTCATTTGGATTTCCCCAAATGAATATATCAGCCCTAAATTAGACCATGTCATTATACCTAAATCATCCCACAATTATAATTATCTCAAACAATTCTGAGTCAAAGTAAAAATTCATGAAAACATCTTAATGATGTTTTTTTTTCTTCAAATCATTCAATAATAACATAATAAAAAGTTTCCAAAGATTTCTCATAACCTCTTATCACACAAGTGTGAATATTACATTTTTTTAATCATATAAGCCATCACTTGTATCAGCCAACCTGTCCCTAAAATGTTTAATTTCCTCTTGATCATGGTGTCAAATGAACTAATTTAGGTTTTGATTATTGACATCTTCCTCACCAGCGCTTTCATCCTCCGTTATATATTTTTCATCCTCATATTAAAAAAAAAGTTCATCTCTTATAATTTCTTGGGAAATGAAGTTATGGATTGCTATCGAAGTAACAACTATATTCTGCTATGTTGTGAAAGGGTATGGTGTCATTAATTTAAGAATAGGACCTTCAACACCCCAAAACAATGTTTAATAACATTTCTAAGTGATAAATGAACATAGTTAAATTTCTCATTTGTTGTTCTTATAGAGTCTCCACGTCTAAATTCTTGAAAGTGGTAAAGGATACCATGAAAAGAAACAAGGAACTCACGCATGTTAGGATATTTGGTATTGACAACATAATACTATCTAAGTAAATGTTAAAAAAAAGCATTTAATGATTGTTGGGTTACTTATTAAATAAATTGAATATCACTTAAACTGGAACTTATCTAGAGGTGCATGTGAAAAATTCAAATACAATGTTTCTATAGTCTCCATCATTATTCCTTAGTCATTTGTTGTCACCTCCCAACAAGCAAAACAAAAGTAAATTGTATGTCAAAGGAGAAAACAACCAATATTTTGAGTATAAATCCCCTTTTTACCTATATAGGGAAATTGTTTTTCAATTAGTACCACAAATGAAAGATGAGTACCATTTATGGGTCCAACACAATCATTTTGCACATAATATAAAATCATAGTCATAATGTGAAATTTAATAAACAAATAAATAAACTTGTAAGATAATATTATAAATTATCAAATACCTTGAAAAGATAATAGTACTTCCGGTTTTCTTGTATTTTTAGAAGGGTATATTCTAATGGTAGAGTAAGTTTAATGATTTTCATTAAATACATTAAAATTGTTATCACCACATTGTTGAAAACCTAATTGATCATCTCTCCAAAAGTATTGAAATCTATCTCCCATTACTCGATTCTTCTCATTGTGGACAATAGTTTGTAAAAATACCGGCAATTACTCCTCAACACTCATTCTTCGAGAATCGACCAATAAATTCCTCTTTTTAAGAGTGCATAATAAATGGCGGAACATAATCTTTATGTCATGCCCCAAATCCAAGGCTTGTATTCGTGACCCAAATCTGGACCGAACACTGGATGACACACCTCGAAAACGTATCTAAGGGAGAGGAGACCCCATTTTTGGAGTGACACTTGTCCTCTTTGTCATTTTCCATCACAAATTTGGTCCAATTCTTTTACAATCCTTAAATTTATTAACCAAATACACAATGCAGTGGAATAATAAGTGCAACTCGTGCAAGCCATTCACATTCACATATAGCGGCGGATTACACATTCAATTACCTTTTACCATATCAAGTACAGGGAAATAATAAAGTTGATTTATCTAATCACAATTAAGTGCAACAAAAATTAAACATATCCATATCTAAACTAATCAAAACATTTAGATGTCTAATATCAAAATATAAAGGCTCTGGCAAGCCAATATTACAATATCAAATCCCCCAACATCAAAGGGGGATAAACCAAAGGTCTAATGCAAAATACATATCATGTCTAAAACTAAAATATGAAATGAAGCATAGACTATGGGCCTGCTCACCCGACTCATCTCTACTCCCACATCTCTTGTAGCTCACGCAATGTCTCCACCTCCATGGCCTCAATCTGTAGGGTGGTGTCAATTGGGTTTAGCTCGATGGGCTCAACAAAAAAGATATAAAAAAATACAAGGAAAGGAGGACAAAGCAAGCATAACAGTGGACAAGGATGAATCAAGGTAGAGTAAGGATGCCAAATGTGCATGCATGTGCAACAAGTAATCTAAACATATATCCTTACTATGATTCAAAGTATATATATGCTTAAAAATAATTATTTTTTAGTTTTCAAATCAAATCCAATAATGCATATGCTATATCTTAACCCACTAGGGTCTCCGTCCAATACCAACACTGAATGCATATAACCCAATAAGGGTTTATAACGAAATCAAAACATGCAAATAACTCATGTAAGGTCTCAACAAATCAAGTCATGCAAATAACCCATGTTAGGTCTTTGACAAATCAAATCATATACAACAATCCATGTTGGTTCTTCAACAAATCAAATCATATGCAATAACCCATGTTGGGTCTCTAAATCAAATCATATATAATAACCTATGTTGGGTCTCCGATTGCCATGAAGGCCAACTCATTAAGGGGTCTTCGATGTCATAAGGGCTAATCTCAAGGAGGTTTCCAAATGTCATGAAGACAATTTCCAAATAGGCCAACCCCATAAGGGTCTCTGAATGCCACAAATGACATTTGCCATAAAGGCCAACCCCATAAAGGTCTCTGAATGCCACAAATGGCATTTGCTATAAAGGCCAACCCCATAAAGGTCTCTGAATGCCACAAAGGGTACTTTCCATAAAAAAACAACACCATAAGAGTCTCCGCAGTCATAAAGACCAATGTTAGCCCGTAAAAATCTCCCAAGGTGTTAACGGTTCATTTGCTAAAATTCTCCCAGACAAGGGTTTGTCCCCACATAATTCCCTTGGGACTAGGGTAATCCTCTAAAATTCTCCAAGACAAGGGTTCCAAAACAATCCATATGTCTAAATGATTTGTCAAATCCATGCTTATGTAAAGTAATACATCAACTATACAAAAGATACTTGTATATCCAATCTCATAAGGAGTCCAAAACCGAAGGTGTCAATTTCATGTACAAAGCCAAAACCAATATGCAAGTGAAGATGCTTGTTTCAAATCTATGAACGTGTAGAAATTTATGAAATGTAAAACATTTTCATGCCAAATGTGATCAAAGATTATGCAATATAGCTCAACTACCCCAATACTCGTAGAAATTCAATGAAGATGCTCTTCGAAATGCCGAGTGTAAACATGGAAGCAATTAACATGCTTAGGCTATCAAAATCTCTAATGGCCACAAATCCCGTATACGAACACAAAATTTCTATGATTTTAGCATGGGAATTAATAGAATTAATGAAAACAATATGAATTAATTAGAAGTAAAGAGAATCCATCAAAATGAGCAATATGCTTATGTAAGGAATCCATGGGCATGGTATAAAACTTGCAAATCATAAAGAACCAATCATGAGATTATAAATCAAATAGGTAGAGATCATAATTGTAGGGAATCAAAGGAAAACAAAAGTACATCACATGAAGTCTCATTTATATCCCAATGCTATGAGAATCCAACAACAATACTTCCCATCTTACATTAGAGATCATTAAACTTGCCAAACAAGGAATCACCCTCATGAAGCTAGAATCATTTTCTAAAAACTCGTAGAGGTGGGGAAATAGAACATTCCAATTAAGTTTAAACCAATGAAACTTGGATCCTACATTAACTCAACTTACCAACTTGTCCTAATCCTTTGCTCTAGGGAAGTCTTTAACCAAGACCTCCTCCCCTCTTGCCAACATTTCTTATGAGATTAGATCATAAATTCACAGTTAAACCCACAAATATGCAAGAATACATGACTAGAAACTAAAAATAGATTAAGAACTAGGATTGATTTGAGATTTTTGGAGTTTACCAAGCTCTTTGGAGAAGAAAAACCCCTCTTCTTTCCCAATTCTCCCAAATCCCCTTCTCCTTCTAATCCTCTTTCTTTCTAAGTCATTTTGAACCCTAAATGAAGTAAAATAGGGTTTGAGGTCATCACATGTGGGTCCCCCCCATGAAAATAGAGCAAATAACATAGTAGAATGGATCTCGAGGGAGATTTTCCTTTGGTAATTGATCACCAGATTTGGTGATCAATCACGGTGGTGATCCATCGCAGCCATGGTGCACCATCCTTTGGTTTTTAATTCTGGGTGTTTTTCTAAGCGTGATTGATCACCACTGTGATCGATCAATGACTTGGTGATAAATCACCAAGATCAATTTATGAACTTTTTATATTTTCATTCTTTGGGCTTCTTGGGCCCCACTTAACCATATCCAAGGTCTTTAATCTCATATAAACCATGTAAAGGCCATTAAAGAACTGAGGTTAGCCCTATTGCTCAAAAATACCAAAAGTTCCATAAATAGACGCATGGTGTAGGATCCAGATCTCCAAACTTACCTAAATTAGGTACAAGTCTTACACTTTGTTATGCGGAGTAGATTAAAACATGTGTTATCATAACCATTCAATATCTCAAATACATATTCATGGTCACTTAGGTTAGATAGTCTACATGATTCCTTGACAATGTATAACTGTTAATATTCATGTAAACTGTGCATGATCATAGTTAGTGTTAAATCAACTGTGTTCACTAATGAACCATTTGAACCCGAGTATTCTAAATTTATAGATGTTACTGAATCCAATGATTCCAACAAACTCATATTTTGCTACAATCAACCATGCACACAATAAATTCATCCATATCAAAGAGAAGAAAACAATAAATATAAAAAGTCCAATCATCAACAAAAAGAGATATATCATTCATTCATCCATAATAAAAAATAACTCAAAAAGATCATTACATGTCTTTAATCCAAATGATAGTAAACCAATTGAAAAACATATCAAACAAACAATAAAAAAGTACTATCTATAGTGACCACACACCATTAATCATAAGTGTTTACTTCAAAAAAGCAAATTCAACTAGAACCAAATGTTAGGTTTTCATTCTCAAAATTAATCCATTCAATGCAATCATTGTTTAGTAAGGACATAAATGTATTCTGATGATTCTTATTTTACAACAACTGAATGGCTCTTATTTTTAAGTTAGGGACAAACTCAATTGTAGACAAACAATTTAAATTCTTGATGCATGCAAGTATGTCAAAATTTTCTTTTTGTCTTCTATTGTGTTCTTTCTTTGATCCTGAAATATATATTCAAAGACATATCGCAAATTAGTAACCATTGTTATCCCTCTAGACTCTTTCCTAGGTCAACGTGAATTTACAAATGTGTCAACTCGTTGCCTTTGTGGCAATTGTCTATTATCACTCATTACTAGAGATTCAACATCAGGAGAAAGGTATCCATCTCTTTGCCTACATAGAAATGGATCATCATCTAGCCTTAGGTTTGTGGGCTATTGAGTAGGATTATTGGAAGAAGTTGGGGCATCTCTTAGCAGGACTCCTATGTTAGGGACCCATAAATGTTCTCTTGTGGCTAATGTCCCTGTGAATATGCAATATAACTCATTCTGACAATCAAGTGGCTTATGACAAAATATGGTAGCATCAGGGTTGTCCTAAAAGACATTGATGTTTAAGTTAATAAACATCCCTACTAGAAAAAAAATATTAAAAAAAATGAAATCTAATTACAATTTATGTACCTTAATGAAAGCTCCCAAACTTCATCAACAACAGTTATAGTCTTTGTAGTTTGGTCAAGCTCAAACCCTAATGTACGATTTACCAATCCGTATACCAATTTATCTCACAACTTCCATGCATCTTTAATCCTATTCTGAATATTTTTTAATTTCTTCATGTCATAAATGTTGTTGGTAAATCTATTAAACTTGGTACTAATTGCCTCCCAGCTAGATTTAGTGAAACCCATTTCATTAGGTTCTCCCTTTAAGACTTGATCATACGTTAACCTAGTGTAACTCTTTTTATTGGCCTCACTCATCTAGCCTTCTTATTTTAAGACTATTCATGATGTTGGCAAGGGGGGTTGACTCTGTTGTTGATTATTCTGTTGGGTTTCCATTCCTTCAAAAATTACATTTACCATTAATAGAAGACATACTAAAAACTTGAAACAACATGAAACTACAAGAGATAGACATAATATCCATTAACTATTGGAACAATAAGCAAAGCATGTGATTGCAATAATAAAAATTCCTAGTAGATTAAATAAAAACTAAGAGAAAAAGTGCACAACAACAACAACAACAACAACAACAACAACAAACCTTTACAATCACCCAATCGATAACAACATAGGAAAGGGTATTGCTGAAATGGAACAACAAGTGAACATGTGGTCCATTATGATGGGGAGTTAAAGCTTCCAAACCATGTTCTTAAAGTCCCATATAAGGAGAGTGAATAGGAATTGCTTCATCTATATTGCCATTATAATTCAATAACTTTTCTCATTACAACATGTTATAATAACAAAGAAGTGATTATACAACAATGTAAAATATTATCAATTAACGAAATAAACTGCTATGGTGAAATATGGAACCAAATTATAAACTATTATTTCTTTCATTGAGAGAACAAGGGTGGGCCATGGTGAAAGATTAAACCAAATTATAAACTATTTTCTTACATTGAGAAAACAAGGGTGGGCTAAGGTGAAAGATGAAACCAAATTAGAAACCATTATTTCTTAAATTGAGAAAACAAGAGTGGGCGATGGTGAAAGATTGAACCAATTTATAAACTAGTTTTTCTTCCAATGAGAAAACAAGGGTGTCCCCATCATAGCATACAAATTGTACAATGTTGATATGATAATGAAACAAACTTTATTACTACATGACAAAGATGAATGTTATAATATCAAGAGCAATTATTCTTGTGGAACATCCATTATGGGACATATAGGAGACATTGAAGCAACTGTTATGGCTTGTGGGTCTACTAATGAAACCATCAAGCTATTTGTTTAGAATTGAAAAATCCATGTTATTATTATTTTTAAAATCCATGGCATATAAATTTTAATCTCATGCTTTACACCTCTTGAGAGAAAAAGAATGAAAGAGGTGAAGAGAACCAGAGAGGGGGAAAGAGTGTGAAAGAGAGAGAGAGAGAGAGAGAGACATAAAATAGAGAGATAGAGATGTCACGATGATATTTCCTCAGCTAGATTGTTCTCCAATACCTTAGGTCCATGTAAGGGGGGAAAATATATTATAGATTAATCTAAAAATAAAGACATTAATTATTAATCTAGTATCAGTGAGTTAGACCATGTATTGGTTTAGCAACACATGAGAGCATACAACAAAGAAGATAAAACCCAAAAAGAAGAGAGCGAAAGGGAAAAATTGAAATGTCTAGGTGACTAGCGGAAATGTCTTAGAGGGGGGTGAATATGATTATTTAAAAATAATTTTAAATATTCAATTAATTTTTCTATCCCAATTAACTCCTACGCGATCTAGATAGTTTATTAGGCCAGTTGCTTAGTGAATTAATGAGTTTGCAATTGTTTAAGTTCACTAAGGTCTACATTCTTACTGAAATGCATAGTAAGAATGCTACAAGTAAAGTGGAGGCAAAAGCACAATCATGCGCACAAAGAACACACGATGTATAGTGGTTCGGTGATTTCGAGACCTACGTCCACTCTCTAAAAGCTCTTCACTAAGCCTATTCATTTTATTAATAGACTACTATTATTACAAGGGAAAATAAATGAACTCAAATACACGTGCTTGGTGTCTTTGACAAACACTCATGTGTGGTGTCTTCGTCATGCACACAATCCATCCTTGATGTCTTTGACAAGGACTCTTCAACCTTGGGTGTCTCTAGCCAAGGTTCACACAGTCTCAGATGTCTCTGACCAAGGCATTCACTTAATAAAAGTGATGTGAGTTTGGAGATAAATCTTTGAGCAATAGGCTCTCAATAACCAAGTAAATGCTCAATATAGCTCAACCATCAAGCTTTCAAAGAAGCTATATAAGCCTCTAAAATAGGTAGATATAAGTCAATGTGTGCACAAATTATAGAGATGAAATCTCTAGTGTGTAAAGCCTCTAACAGTAGGAAACTGTATGAAATGTAAGCTCGATAAACACTACAGGAGATCTTCAAATGGTAAGTCCAAGCACGGTTGAAACAGTGGATTGTAGAGATGGCTAACTCTAGTCTATAGACTTTAGAGAAGAAATCTTTGGAATATAAAGCTTCTAACAAGGTAGATAAAACAATAGAAAGCTCAAATATGCAACAACAAGTATGTATGCTAAAACTAAACACTATGAACACACAGTGAACTGCTTAGAGTTGCACAAGGTGGTAACTCTCAAGAGCACAAGCAATAGATATGAATGTAAAGCCTCTAGTGTGCTCAAACAGTGAACTAGGTATTCAAACAGAGATATAACACTCACTTCTATCAAAACTCAAGGATAGCAGTTTGTTACCTCAGGCTCTAGCTCTTAAAGCTTTTGGAATCTGTTCATAGACATGGAAAACTAGCCTCACAAGCTTGAACGAGCTCACAACCATCTTTTCTTCAAGGCATAAAGGCCTTAGAGCTGTAGTGTTCAAATATGAACCAATAAGGTAATCATACAGAGAGAATAGAGTGACGGTGCTATGTTTTACTCTCTTTCCTCTTTAGGTTTTTTAGGTGCTCATAATGAGTGCCAATCATTGGATTTTATAGCATGATGATTAGAGTAATAATTTTCTTCAAATCCTTCTAGAGAATCCTACCTTAACGGTAAAATTCAAGCACTAAACGATAAGAGAATCAATTTTAAAATCTGACACTTTTCCTCCTGTGATCAATCCAACCAGTGACCATAGCTATATTTTGGCTCAATTTGATTCATTTCTTTTAAACAAGGTGAGGAATCTATGGTTAAGTGATTTTGGACCATCTAAGCTAGTCCAAAACACATGAATTGCTCTCAAAAGATTAGAATTAGAGTACTTCCCTTTTTACCTTTCTCAAGAGGGCTAGCTTGCAACTAGGTGAGGCTTGAATCTTGGGGCCTAGCCTTGTTCATCATGGTATTCTTTGGGCTTGAACATGTATCATCCCTACTTATAGACCTTACTCATTTTGTCTTATAGGATTGCCAATTTGCATGAACATTCATGCCGTTACAAAAATAAGTTTGACCATTTTAGTAAATCAAAACAGTAGTAGAGGGGAAAAGCGAAAAGGTGAGTAAATTAGGCGAAGGTCCTCTCTTTACCATTGGAAAAAGAAAATAAATAGAGAGAGAGAGAGAAGGAATCCACTTTTTTTGCTCTCTCTGGAGACTACTGCACAACTCCAGAGATGCAGAAGACAACTTCGAGTACAGTCAATACCACCCACCTCCATTCTCTAACTAGTTCTTACTGCTCTCAAACAAAATCCTCTAGCTCAAAGGCCTTAAGCAACCCTTCCCAACTCCAAAAATAGGTTGCACGTAGTCGAATATTGTGAATGACGAGGCAGCCTCTCAGTGCAAAGAATAAAAGCAATTCATGAAAGATGCAGTTAGCACTTGCAACACTTTTGTTGTGGCTCACTCCCCTTACTTTGTTTCTCTTAAGAACATCGGCACCACCCTCAATGAATATTGTTAAGGTGAAGTCTAAGATCCTTATCAAAGGCCCTCAACGACTATAGTGAAAGCATAGAGAGAGACGTGGAGAGAAAGAGAGGGGGGGGGAGAGAAATATAGATATATAAAAAATAGATAGAGAGCGAGAAATTCACTGAACGTCTACCAGTGTTGTAAGGAATATGCCAATTGGTGGGACATTCTCTAGTTTTTTGAATCGATATTCTTCAAGCCCTAATGTTGAATGAGAACACACGAGAAAGGGAGGGATTTATGTGGGACATATGCGAGCTGCACATGCCAAGTTCATTAGTTCTGTTAAGTTCAACACAAAAGCAATTGAATTACTTATGTGATAAGCATTTGGAAATGACTTCCTAAATAATCAACTTTTAATTATCTCTCAAACTTCTAGCTTATTAAGAAGTAACTTGTGATGTTGTTAACACAACGCACAAATGCATCGATTTATGACTTATGGAGTGTTCAAAGTCATAAGTTGGTGCTGATAAGTTTTTCCAAACCCTACCTAAACTTGGGTTTTCTAATACCAAGGAACATACTTCCACTTCTTAACATCGAAGCCTGCAATCCATTGCACTGTGTTTTTTGCATCAATTTTAGTATTGTTGGGTTAAGCTTTAGTTAGAATACCTTATAAGCTGAAAGCAAGTTTAATTGAGGATTAATTTGGTTAAACTTAAAACTAAATTTTAACTTAAATAAGCAACTTTCTTAAGGATTAATTTGGTTAAACATATCACTGACTTTTAACTTAAAGAAACAACTTACTTATTTATATTTATAGGGTTTGGTCCATCAAAATTCTCGCATAAATGACTCAACTTATATGTGAAGTTGTTGGATCCTAACTTAAAAACAAGTTGATTTTCACTCTCTCTCCTACTTATGATTGTAGATACTGAGAAAATACCACGACTAAAAAAATTATTAAATTGCTCTTGATAGTCGCTAGCTGGTAGTCACTATTAGTTGATATGGACACCACGACTGACATACAGTTGCGGGTATGTTGGTCATAGCAATTGACCATTCAATCATAGGCCAGACAGTTGCCACAGGTGAAATGATAGTCATATGGCATGAAACCAATAACATAAATTTGACTTTGACTCAAACTCTGGAGGTTGTTTTACACAACCACGACATTAGTGGACTCCTTAGACATCTAGAAGACTAATGGAAGCACAAACTTGCACTAAAGAGACAATGCACAGGTTTATGGGATAATACATTTCCACACCAAAGATGACTTTTCATGCAACAAGAGATTGTTTTCCACAAGGACTCCAACTCAATTTATCCATGCAGCAATGATCATGAATTTGACGCTTTTTGCACTCTGGCATACAATAACAAGATTCACAAGTTCTTGCTCTCAATCTCAAGAACAATAGAAGCATACTCCATCTTCTCCAAAGTTCTCCAAGTCTGCAAACCAACAAGCTTTTCTCTTCTAACAAGGTTGAAAGTCCATGAAACCTCAACAATTTCTTTCTAAGAAGACATCAAAGGATCTATAGCTTGAAGAATGATGCCCACGGCTAGGTAAGATTCATATGTAAACATTTTGTTCTTCATTTTAAAACAAGTCTTGTAATATGAAGAGTTGAATATAAGAGTCAAAGTTTCATTATCTTATATTCCTCTTCTTTTATTTTATGTTTTATTAATTTTGCTTGATTTACAATTTAAGTAACAAGAAAATAATAAGAGGTTTGTTACCTACAAACAACAATAATTAACAAGCTCTCTTAAGAGAGTTTGGAGTAATAGCTCCCCTTTTGAAATAATAAATTAACCCTCAAAAGGTTTGGATAATTTGAATTTTAAGTTTCAATCCTCTATTAAGAACAATGAAATTTGGTATTACAATGACTTATGCATAAGTAACCTTTTAATATGCAAACCAATTGCAAAAACATAGAGACTTATGACTTTTGGATTCCAAAAGTCATAAGTTGCTGTAAATAAGTTTGTCCAAATGCTACCCAAACCCGCGTAAAACTTGAATTCAAAGTCATTTTGTGTACAATTTCAAAGTACTAAACGATTCTTTAACACTTATTCATACTCTTAGGCACTAAATGTACAACTTGTTGGGTTGAATCCTAGAAGAGAAAAATCACGTGCAAGAGCTACTGAGTTCATCAAACTCATTCACATAATAAAGGTGGATTTTAGGGTCTTTAGGTTAAGGCTGAGCCATCGGGCCTCACTAAGAAATTTGAAAGAAATAAGACTCTATTGATTCATTCAACCGTGATTACAAATACCTTTAGAAGGAGGTTTAAATAGACTAATGTAAGATAAAGATAGAAACCAAACTACATCCATTCTTACTTAATCTAATCCAAATAAAATCATTCGTACCTAAACTAATCCTAATCAAATCAAATCAAATCTTAATCTTGCTAATCCTAGCTTTATTTTCCTAATATTCCCCCTTAAACACATGGTGATTTTGGACAAATCTTCATATGCTTAGACCACAACGCCCAATTAGATTGATAAAATTTTGTTGTTGTTGCTTTCCTAATGCCTAATGATGTGGAACCGCCTGATGGACCAAAAATTAGTTATGCATAAATATGATGTTTTGGACTTCTATGGGTCCAAAAACATAATAATAAAGCCATGTTGAGCTTAACCATGACGAACTTTCTTCTTGCATCGCATTAGAGGTAGCTACAATGTACTTGATTTCTCATAATGT
The DNA here is from genome assembly GCA_025762735.1 of Platanus orientalis. Taxonomy (NCBI): domain Eukaryota; kingdom Viridiplantae; phylum Streptophyta; class Magnoliopsida; order Proteales; family Platanaceae; genus Platanus; species Platanus orientalis. The sequence continues at coordinate 4,670 of JAOXJP010008606.1, read as the reverse complement.
ATTTGATTACAACGTAAATGATTTCCTCATGCCTCACATAGAAATGACCAGAATACACTATATTGGTATGGATTTGACATAGCCACAATGTTCTTTCTTCATGCATCTGGGAATTAGCCACAATAGATTGTATTGGCCTATGCTTGACTTCCTTAAGCATAAACTTCTTCTTTCTTTCTTTTTTTCCCTCTTTTTTTATAATAAAATGTATAGGATCAAAATCACCATAGGACAACAAACAATGGAAATCTTTAAGTCATGATTGTCTTCAAGAACCAATCAACTTCAAGTTCAGGTGACACCACCATAGTGAAATTGTGGGTATGGTAAGATACCAGTTGAAAGTCTCTAATTCCATGTAATCCTAAATGGGGTGAATATAGGTTTTTTTTTTTCTTTTTAAATTAATTACTTGATTACGTTCAACCCAATCAATGTTCCCTAATTTTCCCTCTTTTAATTACACTTGAAAATGTATACTTGAATATCAACAATACAATGTACTCACATTGAGATTCAATTTCCACAATTAATCACCACACATGTAATAGTTCTATAACCAATTTATTATTTTACCCAAAGTTCAATTAGATAAATTCTAGTGTTAATGGAAATTCTAATGAATGATTTCAGGTATTGCACTAACTGTAGCACATGAACTAATTTAGGTATTGAATCAATTAAAGCATATGAATTGATAGTGGTTTGGCACTCAGTGCCTACATCCACTACGGAAAGCTCATCCTTGAGCTTAGTTGATTTTATTAATATATTGTATCACTAATTTGTTACAACAAGAAATCAACAACCTTCAAAATAACTTACTACTAGCACAAGAATCCACTTACCTAGCAAGAATCACACTCAGTAGATTGGGTGAGTGTGCACACATCCAAGGACTCCAATTGGCGCCTCTATTCATTTTATGTGTCTCAAGCGGAAGCCTTAGATCATAGAAGATAGTTTTCTTTGGTTGGAATGATGCCTCTTCCTTATGCTGATGTACCAATAGTGTACGTTTCCTTCAGAGTCCTTCTAACTTGAACGATTTGAGATTTTTACCATTTTGGCTAAACTATCCAAACTTTTTGGGTTTTAAAAGGACTGAAAACACCTAACCATGGCCCAACAATGATTTATCAATGAAACACAACACTAGGGTAGTGCATGGATGCCTATTTCTTTCAAGATTTACCAATACAAACAACAACAAGAGAAATATGAATAATTTAAGAGAAAAACTTTGATCTTTTATACAAGAGAGAAGTCTAGAAAAGTTATTCGACCTTGGGGGTTTCTCCCTTTAATTAGAGGGTGAAAAAACCCTAATTTGATCTGGCTCAAATGGTCGAAAAAGATTCGATAGATTGAGTGTAGTGAGTGGAAAGAGAGATAAAAAGAAAAGGGAATAAATAAAGAAAATACAAAGTAAAACTAAGACAAGAAAAAGCTAGGCCGAACAAGGATGGTAGGCCTGGCGAGCGGCGGTGGCCGCCCGCTATAGAAAAGTGATAAAAAATGAAAATCAATAGTGGATTATACCATAAGAAATTTAAAGAAATGAGATTCTTATTGATTCATTCAATTGTGATTATAATACCCCTAGGAAGAGGTTTAAATAGACTAATGCAAGATAAAGATAGAAACAAAATCACATCTAGTCTTACTTAATCTAATCCTAATCAAAGCATTCTTACCTAAACTAATCCTAATCAAATTTAATCTTAATCTTTCTAATCCTAGCTTTATTTCCCTAAATCAAATCTTAATCTTGCTAATCCTAGCTTTATTTTCATTATATATTTATTTCCTTAATACTCACATCTTGAAGCTGACTACTTACGTACCCCTTTAAAAGGGAATCAAGCCAGATGTGTTAGTCCATTTGTATTATCAATTCCATGCCAAGTCTAGATTAGTTGTAGTAGGCTATGGTCTATGTACTGAGTTATTAAAGTGTGAAGACTTGAAGACCAAGCACAGGCAACTCTGACAAGCTACATCCGTTTAAGAACTAAAGTTCAACAAGCTACTCAAGTCCATTCATTAGAAGAACTTCAAGAAATGCACTGACATCAAGCACTCTATGCCAAAACAGGTAAAATGACAAGTTAAACTAGTTAAACAAATATATGTGCTCAAGGATGCCTCTATTGGACCATGATGAGACCTAGGATGAATTTAAAGACTGATATATAATCCTCTGAGTAATCTTGAACCACAACCTAAGTTCAGATAAAAAACTAAAGAAACAAAAAATAAAAAATAAAAGTTTGACTAGCTAGGTTCGAGCGCTTAAATCTATGTTAGAGCGCTTGGACTTGCTCTAGAAAATCCAACTAACAACTAGATTTTCCTCAAGCGCTCGAAAAATATATTTGAGAGCTCGAATGATGTGGTTCAAGCACTCAAAGATCCTCATATTTAGATGTTTTTCAAATTCGAAATCAATAATGACTATATTCTTTGACAACTGGTAAAGAGCTGTTGGAGTTTGAAAAATATTGTATTTTTCCTTATAAATAGAGGTGTAAAACCTTATTACAAAAAATGAATGAAGAAGAATCATTGAATATCAAAAGAGAGAGTTCTTAAAGGGGTTAAAAAAATATTTTGGAGGGTTTGAAGCTTGAAAAAGATTTTTTCATACTGAGATATTGATCTATCTTTATGTGAGAGAATTCTCACACAACTGAGAGTTGGTCCTATTGGCAAATCTACAATACTTAGTTGTGTTAGTAAGAAGAGACTCTTGTCTTGAGTTTTTTGAGAGCAACAAAGTTTCCATGCTTATTCTGTCTTGAAAAGCTCTCGTAATAGATTGCAATAGTTATATAACCTATGAAGAGGTCTGAGCACAAGTAACAGAACCTTCTTTAAATCATCTTTCCACTGAAGACATCGAAAGTAGAGTCCACCGGAAACATTGAACTAAGCACTTGCCGAAGATACCGGGTGCAAATTCGTCCTTCATTGGAGACACTGGAGGAAGTTGAGTTAGGTTGTTGATTTACTTTTATAATAGAATTATACTATTAATAGAAAATCATCCAAGCTATATAAAAGAGCTATTAGACAATGGATGTAGGTCGTAGTGCCAAACCACTATAAATCTGTCTTTCTATCGCTTGCTTCTTTATTATCTTGTGTTTATGTTTGTATCATTTTCGTAAGTTGCTCAACACATTCATTAAAAATATCTAAGGTTGAAAATAATAATAAAAAGAATCATTCAAACAGTTTTAGGCAATTTACCATCCCATCTCATGTTTTGCTATAGGTAACACTATAGTGTATGACAGAGAACAATGGTCTATGATAAATTCATAATCACTAGATTTTCTTGTTTATTCAATTTCATTGCATGTTCTCAACAAGTTTTCGTAAATCTAATAGCAAGTCTTAATAAAAATCAAGAAAGTTTAAATAGGCTTGTAAATCCTATTCACCCCCTGTTAAAAGTGAAAAAAATAAAAATAAATGCTGATGTGGCACTTTAGCAACCTACATTTTTGTATTCTAAATCTTCAAATTGTACACATCCATGTCCAATAACCACGAGTAAACATGGAAGTTATTGAAACTTTCAATAAAGGGAAACGTGGTGAGGGAGTTGCGACAGTTCCAAGCTCCTTCTAATTTTTATATAAGTCCACCCAAAGAAGAAGAAAAGGCACACATAGAGATAGAGATAGAGAAGAGTACAGAGGGCCGAAGAAGAAAAACAGAGGAAAGAAGGAAGACGAGAAGACAAGTAAGAACAAGGTCTCTCCATAGGTATAATTTCCTTACCTTTCTGACTTCAATACCAAATGTTTTTTTTTCTTTCTGTGCAAATCTCTTTCGTGAGTAGAGTATTGGATTTATAAGGTTCCTTGAGAACCCTTTTGTTCTTGTCAACCATGTTGACACGAGAAAATCCAAAACTGATGCCAACGATTTCTTCTATTAAATTTTCTTCAAGTTCTTTGTTTTCTCCTTTGTCTGCAACTAAACCTACTACAGTAAACTGTTGCTTCTATAATTTTTTCAAAAAAAAAAAAAAAAAACATTGCTTGTATATGCATATCCAAATACTTATAGGATAAAAACGGGTAGAAGTTACATGTTGTTGTATTGGTATAGGACTCTTGCACATAGGAGTATCCTAAGCAAACTCCAAAATGACCGAAGAAAACTCTTCTATAGGTCCACAAAATTTTAGGAATTTACCCTTAATAATAATAATAAAAGTCATTGAAATAGAAGACGATCACAATTGAAATTGAAGCAGTCCTATACTGTTTCACTTCGGATGATGTTCTTCATCTATGTAACCATTTGACGATTTTGACCATTTTCCCGTAATCTAATCAACGGAGAAAACTAGCTTGATTGGGAGTCTACCGGATACAACAAAATTGTATTCGGAATTCACGGCTGATGGCTAAATGTCCCCAAGGAATCAGCTTTCCTCTTGTGTTATGCGGAGGTAGAAGAAAGGGGAATAATTCTTTTTACCTAAATCAAGGGCTACGAGAGATTTCCCAATCCAAACGTCCTTATCATATCTTTCAGTATATATATATATATATATATATATATATATATATATATATGTTTACCGTTAACATCCTTGGTGACGCGGATTTGAGTCACGGAAATAGCCTCTCTAGAAATGGGGATAAGGC
>JAOXJP010008586.1:0-17930 GCA_025762735.1 Platanus orientalis | reverse complement strand
GGGATGTAAATTTAGAGGGTAAAATTTACTTCTGCACCCACCCCCCCCACACACACACAAAAAAAAAACAAGTGCCTTAATTTGACCATTTGCAAATGTATATACTTTTTTTTTGCATTTTTGTATATAGACTACTTTCATCAGGGACTTGGCAAATCTATTTGATATTTGTAACTCCATATATGTTGATGGAACTAAGGGGACTAACCAAAAGGGGGGATTGCTGTGCAAATTATTAGATGATTAGAGGTTTATTGACCTGGAAGAGAAGGAACTGGAAGATTGGATAAAAAGGAAAAAAGAAAAGAAAGAAAGAAAAACCTTCTGTTGGATGTCTCTGGAAGGGAAGTTTTTAGACAACCCATCTAACATGAATGAACTCTAGAGATGGGTTTCTGCCAGATGGACACTCCCCAGTGGCATCAAAATTAAGCTAATGCCTATTGGGTTGCTTCTGCTTATATTTCCATCTGAAATAGATGTGAAATGAATACTAAAAGAGGATGACAGAAAGTTTGGGGATGGGTACTTATCTGATAGGAGGAGACAACATGGTTGGTTTGGATATATGGCTTATCGATACACCTTTGGAGTGCAGCAACCCTCTAAATAGCTGGTAAATTTGGTGGGTACTGTTGATACTATGATCTGGGTCCAAAACCCATTTCACCCATTCCCGCTAACGCCATTAACCACGAAGCTTGCCAGCCAAGTACGGAAAAGTGGAATCCAGTGAAATTTTGGAACATAAAAAAATCAAATAGAAAAAACTAAAAAATTCATTTTACTTTTTATAGGAGTGTGATTAGAGCTTGAAAAGAAAATCAGAGGATTCCTGGAGTTCAGTTCACTCAAAGTTTCATTCCTCGTGATGGTTATAACATCCCTAGGAAGCTCATCTTTACAGTGATTGATGGAGTTCAAATTATCCATTTAAAAATGTCATCCATTTTAGTATGGGAGCTCACATCTCACATGTATCTCTTGCAACAATGGCATCAGAACATAGCGGATAAACAGAATAAATGAATCTGCATCAAATAAGTGAAAGGCCCATGTTAAAGATTAATATTTCCATTGGTCCTAATGGTAATTCGTGAAATGCAACCCCATCCTCAAAGATGAATAATTAATAGAAATCACTTTTCCTATCATATTACTGATAATGTTGGCTACAATCTCTTCTATGAGAAGATTACCTGTGTCAGTCTTTTTGGTAGCTATGCTCTAAGATATGGTGTGGTACTTGTTTCCTGTGTCCCTTTACTTGTCAATAACTACCTTTATTTTTTATAATTATCACAGAAAAACTACCAAGAATTAAAAACTTTTTTCTCTTTTTCTTATCATCTACTTAAAAGGTCTAAGAAGCTAAACGGCCTCCCAGCAACTGAACATCATTTGATAAACTTGTTCTCTATGGTCAATCAAGCCATAGTACACTACTTTTTGTCATGCCAGGAGGTTGCACACCTTCTAAGTGAGAGTACAGTATCCAAGCTGGACTGTATTAGTGGCTACAAACTGCTTACTCGATTGTAGTTTGTGATGTCTCTCAGTTGCAAAGTTGTGGAGTGAAACTTGTTTTTTGTGACATGATGATGTGAATGGTGTTAACAGTGAGTGGTTGGTAACTTGGGAAAATATTGAAGTCGGAAGCTCCCTTTGATATGTTGGTTTTCCAAACATCATCCTTGTGGACCTTGAATGGAGCCATGTGAATTTCTTATAAGCTTTGAGTTGGGGGATAGAGGTTAGTTTTACTGTTATTATAATTAATTCACTTGCAAAGGTTTTTTTCTGTATTTTCTTCTTCATGTTCCTGTGTAGTTTGGATTCTGCTCTTTTCCAAGAATAACAACTTTCACTTCATTACAGTTCTACTACTAATGTATCGATATTAGACAAAGTGTATGAACCATTGTAACCAATGAATATGAACCCTATCTCATTTCCAATTAATTTTTAGAGTTTTCATCATCAGAGAATAAAGACTGAGTAGTTTAAGATTTATTTGATTGATGATTTCATTCGTTTTATCATTAGTATGTCAGCTATAGACTTCTACTGCTCCGTTGACAAAGTAAAAGGCATTGATGGGAAGAATCGTGTGGTTCTGACATTTGATGGAAAGTATTTGCCACACACTGAACAGGTTAGTTATTCTTCCTTCCTTGATTGGATTGAGTAACATACTTCAATGTATTCTTGCCTGAAAACAATTTTACAATTTAGTGGGGAATTGATTTTCACTCAAACATTCAGTCAAGTTACTCAGAAAACTTGGCCAACTGATTTGGTAACTCAGTTTCACATTTTATGAAGGTTCAATGTTATTTTTTATTTTATTGATATTATTTGTTTTAATTGTAATTGTCTTATTACACACACACACACGCGCATGTGTGTGTGTGTGTATTTCCCCCTTTATGGTGCAAGTTGAAGTCTCTAAAAGGACAAGGGGATAACCAAAAAGGATTTGGCTTTGGTGGTCCTAGATAAAGTGGATGGCAGAAAAGGATTCATGTCTGACTTCTAGTCGTTTGGATAGGCCTTGTTGAGTTATTTAGTTGAATGAAGGTCATTAATTACTGTTTTCTAATGAAGATATGCGTTTGTATTTTCTTATTTCCAAATAATTTAGTATAAGTTCCCAAGTCACTTTCACCCGATTCCCTGGGTTACTCCACTCAACATAAACCTGAGTGAGTCGAGTTTTTAATTTTTAAATAATCATCTATACATGTTTGCTGTGTAGTAAGGTAACAACAGATCCTTCTACTGAATGTGGTGATTTGCTCATCACTTCATTCTTCTTTTTTAATCAAATGAGCTGTTGTGAAAGTAGGAAAAATATTTATACTACATTTTATGCAAGAAAAGCATCTTTTATTTAATTCCTGACCCATATCTTTTATTTTATAAAAGAGGGAAGAAAGACATTGGATGCTTTACATCAACTATCCATGAGCTTCAATTTGAAACCTGCAATGGCTGTCTTGATATTTAATCATCTTTAGACAATAAATTAAACTAATGCCATCTTCTTATCAGCTGCCTACACAGGGAAAAAAAATAGAATAGGGAAAAAAAGTAGTCTATCAACTGATCATCAAATCATTTCAATCTCCATACAGGCATTTAACCCAATGCATGTTTTTCCTCTTAGATATGCATGTCTGATTGTCATTGTTGTTTCTGCTATTTCTTTTCAGAAGTCTGAGAATATGATGTCAAGGTTAAAGCTTTAGGGAAGCTAATGAAACCCCTCTTAAGCCCACGTATAGGGGCACATACTACTTCGTACCTATGCTTCTATGTTTGGCCTCTGCTCTTTGCTGAATAAAGATCATGTATTTTCATTTTGAAGCTGTATTTAAGTTTTACGTTGAAGAACATTAGTAAATGTTGTATTGGATGGACGTTAAGTTCAATATATTGTTGCAAATATATTTATCCTTTTCCATTTCTTCTTCTTCAAACACGATCGGAATTGTTGTATACCAAACTTGGGAATTCCCACTGGGGGGAGGAGAAAATGGATACAATGGTTTGGAGTTGGCACCATGCTTTGATCTAGCTGGCCATAGATATTGTTGAGCCTTGCAGCAATATTCAATACGAATTACAAGAATAAATTAATTAATTAATTAAAGCATGAAAATAAGGGACACCGAGATTTATGCGTGCCTACGTCCATGGGAGAAGATCAAATCTTTCTTCATTATGAAAATGCAAAATCTGTACTAAATAAAGCAATTAACTTTCTCTCCTAAAACCCTAAAGTTATAGGAGAGAATAGATTTAATAAACTTAATATATTCAACACTCACCTCAGGAGGGACAATCTTGGACAATGAACACGGAAGACTACGTGCGAGGCCCATGAGAATAATTGCGTCCACGGGGTGATTTGAACAATCTATACAAAGACGTGAGTTTTTTGAAACCCCAAAACCCAGCTCTTTCCCTTTGTACACCCTCTCTCTCTCTCTCTCACTCTCAAACCCTTGAAGAAAATCCAAAATACCTTGTCCGTGGCTCTACAACTTCTCTTTTCCTTCTTCTTTTTCTTTTGTTTTGATAAGATTTTTCACCAAGAAAGGCGTTACTCACCAGTCCTCTCAACAAATGAGTCTTTTATGGTTGGAAATAAATAAAGATACCTAACAAATCTCCACCTTGGATTTATTTTCAACATCTTAGAAGATCACCTGTAGTTGTCTTTGTCCTGTATCATAGTGCGATACAACACCGCACCTCCTCATCGTAACGTGCCCTCATCCCACTTGAGATGAACTCAACAGTGCAAAAGATCAATTAAGTTCAAGCAATGCTTGAGCTTTTGAGTATTCATTGGCTTTGTCAACATATCAATTGCATTAATCTTTATGTGAATTTTCATCAAATTCACCCTACCTTCTTTAGCTCATTCTCTAATCGCGTGATATCTCACATCAATGTATTTTGTTTTAACATGGTGAACTTGATTTTTCATCAAGTGTATAGCACTTTGACTATCACAATACAACTTCAAGCCTTCCTGCTTTAACCCCAATTCCTTGACCAATCTTGTCAACCACAAAGCTTTCTTGGCAACTTCCACTGTTGCCATGTACTCTACTTCAGCTGTATACAAAACAAGAGTCAATTAAAGCATAGCTTTCCAACTAATAGGCTCACCTATAAGAGTAACTATATAAACCTATAATAGACCTCTATTTGTCCAGGTCACCTACATAATCTACATTTACAAATCCCTAACCTGTCCTATCCCATCTTGCCTTTGAAACATGATACCAAAGTCCATTGTGCCTCAAGTGCCTGCAAGTGAGATATTTGGTCACAACGTTGCATGTAAAATATTTGGTCAACTACAAACCATGGCATACATTAAGCTTTTCATTGCACTAGCGTACAATACTTGAGACAATTCCTTCACCTCATTATCGATAGATAGACATAATTTCTAGATAATTTAAGATGGTTTGCTAGAGGAGTACTAATTAGTTTTGTGTCACCCATATTAAACTTCTCTAGTACCTTTGCATAATTTTTTTTGTGACACTCATAGTTTGCCTTATTTCCTGCCCCTTTGGATTTCCATTCAAAGGATCTTTTTAGCAATGCTTAAATCCTTTGTATCAAATTCTTTCTACAACTTGGATTTCAATAAATCTAGCTCATGCATATTATTAGAAAGAAGATTGATTGTCTGTTTTGAGACTGGCCTCTATTATTGTGTATTGATTGACACATGATGTGTTTTTGAATTTGATGTCTTTTATTGACCGCCTACTTTTTCTACTGAACACTTTTTTAGACCCTTTTACCCCCCAAAACAACACGTCTGTTTTCAATTCACCATTTAAACTACAAAAGCATTTTTATCACAGAACATTTGCTTCGTATTAGAAACAATCAATAGATCATCAAGATATATCATCCAAATAATGAAAGAATCATCGCCAAGCATCTTGAAATAAACCCAACTATCATAGTTGTTCCTCATGTAGTTAATATACACCATCATAAATGAGTCAAACCTCTTATATCATTGTTTAGGTCCATAAAGAGATCTTTTAAGCTTCCATACCAAATTCTTTCTACCATGCTCCTTGAAACCTTCTGGTTTCTCCATAAATATTTTTTCCCTCTAACCCTCCTTGAAGGAATGTTGTCTTGACGCTGTTGCAATTCAAGGTCAAGCATAGCCACCATGGCTAATATGACACGAATAGGAGAATGCTTCACAACATGAGAAAATTTTTCTTTTTAGTCAATCCCTTCCTCTTGCCTATATCCTTTAGCAACAAACTTAGCTTTGAATTTCCCTCCTTCAATTCCTTATGTAGGTTCCTTTTTTTGATATATTCATTTGCAACCAATCAATCACCTTTCGTCCTTTAGATTTCTTAACAACTCCCAAGTATTGTTTTTTGTGCAAAGGTTTCTTCTAGTCAATCGTTGCTACCATTTGCTTTTCCCTATCTTTATTGTTGATTGCATCACAAAAATAATATGGATCTCCACTACCAATAACTAGTGCAAAAGAAACCAAATCTTCAAAACCAAACCTAATTGGTGCCTTATGGTTTTTTTTTTTTTTTTCATTTTCCTGTAGCTAAAGTAACATGTTCCTACTACCTATCACTATCTCTAGATGCATCATCCTCTCTAATGGACCACTATATTTCATCTGGATTTACTTGGACTGAGATTTTTTTTTCTTCGCATGAGCTTCCACCTGTTTATCAACCTCCTCCCTATTTAACATATGTTCTTCATTGAATATGACATTCTTGCTTATCACAACCTTCTATGCAATTGGATCCCAAAGCGTATAGCATATGCACTATTTAGACTTTGGGTCCAACTTTAATCGTTGTTACTCCTGCACATGAACATTAGCCGGACAACCAAATATTCTCAAATTAGAATAATTAATCAATTTACCTATCCATACCTCTTATGGGACCTTTGCATCAATAGTTGAAGATTGTGACCTATTAATAATATAGAACACCATGTTAACAACCTTAGCCAAAAAAGATTTATCCTCATACATCTTGTTCTCTTTATAAGGGTTTTGTGGTATTAACAATATAGCACACCATGTTAACAGCCTTAACCAAAAAAGATTTCCCTTGAAAGCAAGAAAATAAGAGACACCACAATTTACGTGTGTTTACATCCATGGGAGAGGATCAAATCTTTTTTTACTATGAGAACGCGAAATCTGTATAAATAAGTGTGTTTTTTGAAACCCCAAAACCTACACTATTTTTCTTTGTACACTCCCTTTCTCTCTAACACTCTCAAACCCTTGAAGAAAATCCAAGAAACCTTGTCTGTATGGCTACAACTCCTCTTATGATCAAATCTTGTCATGTTGCTTAGACGCAACATGACATAATCACCAAAGTAACACTTTTGTGTTGCTTTCCATGAACACAACACTCACAAAACCCAAACTTCTCACCATAGAGCAAACCCTATTTGCTTAAATTTGTCAAACCTCATAAACACATATAACCCATTCGCCTATGCTATGACTATGTATAGAGTATACCAGAATATGGTGTAGAAGACACAACTGCTATGATGTTCCTAAGTAGTACATAAATGTTCCAAACCTTTCTTGTTTCCAAAACAACTTGGGGACCCTAAAGAATCCTTATGGATTTATTTTCAACAACGGATTTACATTCTCTAAAATCCAACTCACCCAAAAAAATAAGGATCCTCTTTAAATCCAAAACATGTTGAACATCTACAATGTTTTCAAAACCCCATCATATATCTTGGTTTTGATTGTACCAATCCTTAAAATATTGCATGGAGTATCATTACCCATTAAGACAACTCCACCTTCAATGAACCTGTAGGTAGAAAAAAATTCTCTATTGAAACACATATGATAAGGACAACTCGAAACAAGAACACAAACGTTTAGAAAACCATCATCCCTAACGGTCACAAATAGAACCCATGCTAGCATCTAAATTTTCCTCTGCAATGCCTATTGCATCCGAGGATTTAACTTTCCCATTATTTTCTTGAGCTTAGGACAATTAGCATTAATGTGTCATTTTTTATAGCAATAGTAACACTCCAAATCCTCATAGGATCTACAAAATCCTTTCCCCTTTGTTTTCACACAAACAGCTAGACACTCCATCTCAATCTCGCCAACAAAGCCCTTTTTCCTCATCTCATTTCAAATAAGGGTTACTGTAACCTTCTATAAGTTAATAAAATCATTTTCATAGAACAGAGTTGTCACAAGATGCTCATATGACGAAGGAAGCGAAAACAACAGGATAGGGCCTTATCTTCTTCCTCAAGCTTTGACTCAATACTTGTTAACTGATAAATAATCTTATTAAAATCATTAAGATGTTGAAAAATACTTATACCTTCTCGCATCCATAGGATAAAGAGTTTTTGCTTGAGGTAGAGATGATTTGTAAAGGATTTTGTCATCTAAAGGCTTTCGATCTCTAACTAAAGCTTTGCTGCAAAATTATCATTTAGAATATTGCACATCACCTCATCTGTAAGGGACAAACGGATTATACTCATAACCTTTCAAGTCGTAATCTTCCAAATCATTTTTCGACTTCCTAACAAACTTCCCCTTCAATTCCTTGTGCAAGCCTTGTTGAATCATCATATCTCCAACATTAATTTTCCATAAGCAAAAACAGTTCTTTTCATTAAACTCCACAACCTCGAACCTTGAAGGCACTATAACAAAATCCCTAAAACAAAGAATCTTCACCCTGTGGCTCTAACCTCTTTGATACCAGTTTGTTGTGATGAAACAACACCGTAAAACTAAAACGAATCGGATTCAAGTATGCGATGTACATGAAACAAAATAAGAAAACAATAAATGGCAAAGAAAAATCACACAACAAAATATTTAATGTTGCTCGGAAAAATTGCATATATCCATGGGCGAAGACGATAAAGAATTTCCACTAACAGAAAGAACACAAAAAAATACAAAATATACGACAACGACTTTCCAAAACCCTAAGGAAAACCCAAAAGAACACTACACATAAATATGTTCTTGCTTATCACAAAGACGTGTTGTTTCAACATACAATCTCTTGCACACACAAAACCACAAAACATCTCTTTTATAGAGATCCAAGAAACCCGACATCTTAAAGTGGGTTAAAACCCCAAAATACCCCTAAAAAATTATGTTTCTTGGCTAGTTCCTTGTGAATTCAAGACACTCTCAACAAATATTTTGAGAAACCAACTTGATTATTGGATTGATAACTAATAGGTTGTAATAACTTGTAAGTGATAGTAAAGAAAAAGGCTAGTGATTACATGCTTATACACAAAATTAGTTCGTATAGCATAATATTTGCATAATAAAAAACCAAGCAAATGTTCTATAAAGAAAAAATGTATGTGAGTCTCTACGATGAACTATAAGCTCACACATTGTGTGTTCGGGTTAAAATCGTCCAAAAAAGTGTTCAGTTGAAAAAGCAGGTGTCCAAAAAGAGGTACCAAATTAAAAAACACATCACGTGTCAATCTATGGAACATCTATAGAGGTCTGTTCAACACAGACAATCATTCCCTGATAAAAAAAAGGAAGAAAATGTTTTGTGATGACAAAGTGTCTGTAATGTTTATGGTGAATTTTAAGCTGACACGTATTGTGTCTAGGGTTCAAAAAAAGTGTTTAGTGTAAAAAATAGACCAAATTCAAAAACACATTATGTGTTAATCAATGGCATGCCTACACACACAGTCATTCTCCTTTAATCTAAAATTTTTTGCACAAACATTGCATTTTTCTTTACAACTTTCATATTTTAAGTTAATTTATTTTGGTAAAATTATGTTTTAAGTTGATTAACTAAACATTTCATGCCAACTTAACCTAGCAAAAAGATACATACAAAGCTTGCCTGAAAGTAGGGCTGTCAATTGAGTTAGGTTAGGCCGGGCTAAGGTTAACTTGAGCTCAGACCAAAGAGAAATTCTTGAGCCCGAGCCCAACCTTAGCCTAAATTTAACCTAAGGCATTCTGTTTGACCAAGTATGGGTTGAGTTCATGGTGGCCCAAAGTTAACAACCTGATGGAGAATTTTAGATTGAGCTAGGGCCCATAGGTTTTAAAGATCAATTTTATGAAACATATCAAATTGAGTTAGGGCCAAGGGCTTTTAAAATTTAATTTATGAAATAAATCATTTAGAAATTATATATTTCAAGATGAGCGTTGGAACAAGGTCACTCAAATTAAGAAAATTGAGTTCACTCATGTATTAAGATCACACTTAGTTTCGAGCTAGACTTCAAGCCCTTTATTAGATATAAACTTTGGATTAGGCCGGGCTTTAGGCTAAAAGGCATGGACCTGAGCCCAGTCCAAAAATCACTTTGGGCCTAATGCTTGGCCCCGACCCAGCTCAGCCCGAAGTTCAACTTGCCCAGGGTGGCAATGTTTGATATGACCCGTTAACTAAACACAAATAAGTGGGTTAGGGTTGACTGTAAACGTGTTCCAGGTCAAAGCGGATCAACCCTCTTTGACATGATTTATAAATGGGTCAGATTTGGCTTGACCCATATAGTCTATTACCCTTAACTTGACACGACACGAATATGACCCGCCAATGTGAATTACCACATAACCCACGAACCCGACACGAACCCAACACGAAATAAATGGGTTAGGGTTAACTACAAACGAAATAAATGGGTTAGGGTTAACTACAAACGTGTTTCGGGTCAAAACAGGTTGACCCACTTTGACACGATTAATAAAAGGGTTAGGTTCGGTTTAAGCTATATAATCATATACTCTTACCTCAACACGACATGAACCTAACCTGCCAACATGAATTGCCACTCTAGCCCCAACCTGCCCATTCTTCGGGCCAGACAAGTCGGGCTTCAGGACAACCCTACCTAAAAGCTCACTTAAAAAAATGGTATACTAGATTACAAAAGGTGTATGTTCCAACTTAAAAGATTGAAAAACCTTTTAATGTCTATCAGGTCGAGCTGAGTTGGGCCAAGGTCCAAAATTCAGTCCGAATAAAACTTCGAACCTAAAAGTTGGGTCCAAATTTAACCCATTTTAAAACAACAGGCTTTGGGCCAAGTTCGGGATGCCTAAATAAAACTCTTTTCTTAATATTAAGGTTGATTTTAGACCCATAATTGCCTCTAAATGCATATTATATGAATTTTTTCGATAACACTTGACCTATTTGATGATAGTAAATTTGTTAAAAATATATGGATCCAAAAAGAATTATATATATATATAAAATATCAGCTTATAAGTAGAATTATTGTTTGCTAACTAGTTTGGGTCTGGGCTTTGGGCTGAAATTGAGCCTGCCCAAACTCAGCCCAACCCAAAATAATGTTGGCCCAGCCGATTATTTTTTAGGCCTGGCATGTCAGGCTTCAGCCGAGCCTGGCCTAATTGACATCTTTATTTGTGGCCTCTTTAAGTAAACATAAACAACATGATTTGTTCGTATATCTTCCTCCAACTTGTGTATGAGTGTTTGGCGTCTCTCTTTTGTAACTTGGGTTTGGATTATGTGAGAACGAATCTTGTGAGAACCGTGAAAACGGCACTAGAGGGGCTGACACATCAGTACTGAAAAGTGATTTGCACTTTTTGGGGGGGCACTTATCACTTTTCAGTGCTGATGTGTCCGTACCCTGATGCCGTTTTCACAGTTCTCACAAGATTCGTTCTCACGTAATTTTTAGTGATTAGCATGGGTACCCTGTTAGCCTATCCAATATTTTATTAGGAGCCTTAAAGATTTGATCCTATTAATTAATTACAAGTTGGTGGGAGTTGGGTTAAAAGCTCTACCTTACCAACATTTTTATAACCCAATGCATTCTTTTATCTTTCTCAAACTCGTATTCTTTATAATATACAAAAGCCATTTACATGGAGCATGGGAGACAAATCCCTCTTAAAGGTGATTAGGGAAAGATTAATTTACATTCTCAACTCTATCATGTTCTTGAAAACCCCAACTTTCTCCTACTTTGTGTGTCGAGTGCATATGTTTATTGGCCACGTAAAAGAGTGGGTTGTCAAGATAATGCCCTAATCAAGCTTTTACCCCCGTCTTTAATTTAATAAAGAGAACGGGTACCATTTTGCTTTCTAATGCAAATACTCCAAATCATGCTTTAATCATTCGTTTTAACTTTAAGTTCTTGATAAATATGGAGAATCGACCCCTATTGTCGCAACACTTGGACCGCTGATAGGCAATCAGTTCAAAAAGAATTCGTCCCTACCAACACAACACCTAATCTTGCATCCGTATGCATCCCCATTGTGAAGAAGCTCGTTGTCAACCCCCCTCCATGCTTCACGCAAGAGGTGGGATAGAGGGGATGTGGCGAGGCAGCCATGCCTCAATACAAACACCATACATGAGTTGGACTGGACCATTGAACTCTTAACCCAGCTCACTATAGGCCCATGTTTAGTCTACAGTATAGGACCAAAGGGTGGGCTTGGAGTCAAACTTAGGACTTGTTAATTAAATGAGCCAGGTTCAGGCTGAAATTTAGAAAAAAAGAATGAAGAAAAATGAAAATCTTTGTCGCCAGGCAGGACTATTAGGCATTAGCCCAGCCCATGTACCTAGCTTTAAGGCCTGGCTTGAGCACAAAATGTTTTGGCTCAAAATGGGCCTTGGTCAAACTACTCGGATCTCTGGCTGCATAACAAATCTGGCCCATTAACACCCCTAATTCCTGGGATCGGTTTATGGACGCTTCCCTTAACAAACGCTCATCACTGCTCCTTATCAGGGGCGACACATCAGTTTTGAAAAGTGATTTTCACTTTTTTGGGGGATGCATATTCACTTTTCGGCACTGATGTACCCACCGCCTGACAAAAAGCAGTGGTTAGCATTCGTTAAGGTGAGCATTTTTTATCCATTCACCTAATTCCTAGTTGTTGTTTTTGTACGGCCCAAGTAGGGTCATTAGCTTCACGCGTAATTAAAATATCTGGTTAGTTTATATTGTAATCTGCCATGAGTTGTAAGCTCATGTCTCTCAAAATATTAAAATGAATACAATTTGCAATCTATCACGTGCTTTATATAATGTGACAAAAAAAAAAAGTTTCTTTTTTACTCAATTATCACTAATTTATTAATACAAAACTTGCTCAGCAAAGCATTTTTTTTTCTAAATAATTGCTTTTAAAATGTCATTAAATTTTCAAATCACTATCTCCATCTTCTTTTTGTAATTGGCTTTTTGTTACTAGGCAGGAGGTTAGAACTTGCCAACTACCTAGACATAAGGATTTAAAGAGGGTTCGGAATCTTTGGATCTATAAACAATTTGAACACTAATATGCTAGGAAAAGGAGAAGCAGGGGGGGCGGAAATGGAGACAAGATTGCCCCTGTTATAATGACTAAGAATGGTTCCATAGGGGTACTTTTTCTGTCTTTTCACAAAGGTCAGGCGCCCCATTAATCAAATGTAGTGGGCACCATATCTTTGCCCCCCATAAAAAATAAAAAATAAAGCAACATAAAGTTCCTATTATTTTTCTGATTTTGATGTTGTATCTTTAAACTTTTTGAAAAGAGATGCAAATGAAACAGCTAATGTGTTCCCGTTTATCTTTGGCAAAGACATGGTTTTCCAATGTCCCTTGGTGGCTTTTCAAGAAGCATGGAAAAAGATGTTTCTACTCCCTTAGGTGAAGAATTGTTTGTCCAGCCAAAGAAAAAAAAAATCATTTTGGTAGGGTCACTTGGCCTGCTGCCGCATCAGTGATTCCACACTACCACTGGTTAACCCTAAGCATGACTGGTTAAAAGATCAAATCAATGGAGTACAAATGTGATGGAAAAAATTTGTAGACCAAAATCCTGTTAGTAAAAAGGAAAAAAAAAAAAAAAAACCTCTGACAAACTTTGGACAAATAACATTAGAAAAACATAACTAGCTTTGAAATGACATCAAATTTTCATACACATTCTTCATCTTCTATTCCCTTTCTTTTTAAAATAAACTGTTGGTGAGGAGGGTTGAGGCGTACTAAAATTCAATGCACGATACATTTAATCCCCCCAACCCCTTCTCCCATTGCATTGGCACTTAAAGGTGCCCATTTCAAAGTTCCAAGTAACCATAAATAGATAGTAAATAGGGCAACCTAAACTTCCTTGGACTGGGGCGATCTCTAAAAAAAATAGCAGCAGTTCGTAATCCAGGTGGGCTGTGTGATTCCACTGTAGAAAATAAAGGATATATTAGTTGAACTTGAATGTGTAAGCTTATCACTCGATGCCAAGAACGTGTGACTTGCATAACTCAGATGGGTAATCCGGTGCAACAAGTAAAAAAGTTCAGAAACCTATACATACAGGTAGAAAATCACCAGAGAAGCATCAAAGATCATCCAGTTGAGTTGAATTCTAGCAATTTTCATACACAGTAATGCTTGCCTTGGTCTCCAATGCTAGAAGTTGCCACATCGGTGGAGAGGATCCGGACTCTCGGTAGTTTCGTGCAAGATCACTTATCTGCCAGCTGGTCAATCGGGTTGACCGGCGGTGTCATAGATATAAATGTTAGGAAGCAAATCTTCTTCTGTGACCAAAATTGGTGTGATGAATGGAAGCAACCGCCAGGGATGGTGGGCCCCACCCTACCTCTCTCACGCCGTAAAAATTCAGCTCATTTATTCCCGTCGCAGGTGATAGGGCCCCATCGTAGGGTTAGAGAATCTAGAGATTAATTAATTAGTTAGTGTGGAAAGTTAAGAATTTTAAAGGTACAAAAGAAGCAAAGGATGCAGATTTAGCTGCTTTTTGACAAAAGACAATAATCTGGGTGAACCTTCTGGTCAGACTGGTTGACAACAAGAAGTCAGCAACCACACACCCAAGCATTTCTAACATGCGTCAAATTTTATCAACCACTGAACCAACGGAGCCAATCATCTGGACCTGTTGAACCGTTGAATCAAACCTAATTAACCAGACCTGCATTGTGGGGCCAACCGGCCGCCTTGATGAGTCAAATCTCTGGTTTGAGTATTATAATTTTTGATAGAGATCTGATTTGTGTAACATTGGGCATTTGCACAACATAGCATCATCTGCAGACTCTGATAGTTAATGCCGTCAAAAGATTAGTCAAACTTTGATGGGTCAAAACAATTTGTTAGATAAGATATGGGGGCTTTCAATTGTATTGGCGATGACAATGAGGGAAAATAAGAAGCAGAGAAAGTTTTCAAAGCTTACCCCTCACCAGCACTTCGAGCCTTGTTTTAATGAGATTCCTCATGTGTTGAGGTCACCATGCACAAGGCGATGCCATGGAAGCTTTTGGCAAGGTCATCTGATTGCCACAGATAAGCCCTGGGATGAGACTTGAAAGAGGGGAATAGGGACTTTGATGGAGACCAGAATCCAACCCCTCTTGCTCCACTTTGACGAGGTCTCCTTAGAATCCAAGCTCAATGAGCCTAAGGGGATCATCATCTCAAGTCATAAAAAGTATTACTATTAAACTAGACACTTCGGTTAACTATTTTCTCACGCCCATTTATATTATATAATACATGTTATACAACATTGGTATTGAGTTGGCTCGGCTTGCCAAGGCTCCAACCCAAGTCTGACCCAAACTTGGGTCTGGCTATAATTATTCAACCCAACACCATCCCAAGTTCCAAAAGTGCAGTTAAATAAGTAGGGTTTAAGTGAAGCCATTCCCAACTTGCCAGAAATGGCAGAAGTGTAAAGGTTACCATGTAAGCCTAAGGCATAGAGCTAATGTTTTGGGAACATATTTATGGATTTTAAAAAAGAAAAATGTGATCATTGCCAAAAAAAAATAAAAAGAAAAATGTGATTATACAAAATTGAACCAAAAAATAAAAAGAAAAAATGCCACCAATTTATTTCCTTTTTCTGATGCCTCTTTATTTTCATTGCTTGTGAATTGCAAAGCTTAGGAAGAGTACTTGTCAGAAAATTTCAATGTATGAAATAATACAGGATAAAGCATGCCTATAGAGAAATCTCTCCCAAATCAAATACGAGGCAGCTAGAGGTCAAGTCCAGAGGGATGTGCTTTATGAGCAAATTCCTCAAAATCTTCTCTTCTATCTGTTCGGACGCTGCATGCTTCATCGGGTAGCCCCTCATGTATACTCCTTCCATTAATAATCTCTTTGTCATTAATTAAAAATAAAGAGCAAAAAGAACAGATAAAAGGTGCAGAAATAGACTTAATAGGCACCTCGGTGTTATTTCTCTAGACCTGTCATATGTACCTACTTGTGTTATAAACTCTTAATTCTGTCAAAATTGGTTGAGAAGAAAAAATAACAGATGAGAACCTCTTATGGGGCCATTAATCCTTCAATTGTGTAGGAGAGAGATTGTGCCCAGTCTGCTCTGAATAGCAGTGTCTGCAATGTGTGCATCACATCATAGTCCGGATCAAGCTTCCGCTGCCAGCCCTAGAAAAAACATTCAAATAAATAAAGCAATAAATATATTAAATAAAAATCCACAAAGAGATTAGAAACTTCAATAAGTTTTTTATTCTTTTCTACCATTTTTCTCAAATGCCTTAGAATGGTACGAATTATATATCACCCATAGAGACAGATATAGCTTCTTTTAATTATCACAGTTGCATATTCCAGGTTTAAAATGCCACTTAAGCAGATCCACCAAAATCTTTTGATCAGGTATTTTCTTATTTATTCATTCTTGATTGGTAGATTCATCATAATCTCAACAAACAAATAAACACTTCCACCTTTCCTCAATATGCTGTATTTGATTTTGTTGGGTAATCTTTCCCCAGTAAGACTGGACACTGAATGAAACTTGATCCAATACCATGGCAATAACTAACAAAAACCATATTTACCCAAAAAAAATTAGGGTACCGGACCTTCGAGGGTTAAGGAAAGCTGCTCATATCAAAGTTACCTTCCATCTCAGAAGAATACCACAGTTTTAGGACTCAAAATGCATCCAATTTTCTAAAAGTTTAAGTGAAGATCCAATGCAACTACAAAACCACAAAATACTAATAATATTTCTTTTCTTCAAAACAATATAATACAACCAGAAACACCAGAGTGGTGTAAACTTTGACTGAGTTACGCTTGTAGACTAATAGTACAATTCATAAAATAAAGGAACAAGCATGCGATCTTTATTACAATAGAAAATGATTATTGCATGTCGAATGTCTCAATTTTTTGGATAAGTATGGCATGTCAAATTTAAGGAATTGAAAAATAATGGTTTTGGGAATGGAAAAAATCACCTGTGGAAACAATGATAAAAATAAGGCAAACGTAAAGGCATGTTTGGCTATCCAATCTATCCCCACTGCACAGTCAACTGAGTCCTTTGGTGAGAGAGTTGCCCCACAACACTCGTCAAGCACGAAGATTGTTTGAGGAAAATGGGGTTTTGGCAGATTTCTCGTTAAGTGGTCTTTTGATAGATAAATGACTGAACCAGGCCACAAGTGTTTTCTAAAAAAAATAGTAATTTTGACTTCCATAATTACTATCATGCTTTTTTATGAATCATAAATTTTCATTAAATAATTACTAGCATGCTTATGCTGATTCCGCAAAATAGAATATGTGTATCCAGAAAATTTTGGCTTATCCACAATTTAACAGGGATGCAGGTACACAGAGACACCAGAAAATGATTTTCTAGGTGTATCACCGAGATTTCTTTGCTAAGTGACCTTTCCCATTCCACCCACATGGTGGGATGATGTGGCCAATCCAGACAGTTAGGGGTGGGCATGGACTGAGCCAGCCTGAGACTCGGCCCGAAAAAGCTATGCCTGACAAGGGCCGGAGCCCGGCCCAAGGCCCATACTTTTTTTTAGGGCCAGACTTGGGCTTACCTCTACCCAGCCTAGGCCCGACCCGAGGCCCGATCTTTTATATATATAATATTTATGTATTATATATAATATAATGAGCCTTTTAAAATCATTAATATTTTATAGCTTAGTTGGTAAAAATAGCTTTTTAGCAAAAGGTATTGAGTTTTGACTCTTAATGAAATCAGTGATTTTTTTTATAGAAAACTATCCTTAGAATTTAAATATATAGTTTTCTAAGCTTTTAAAAACTAATAAAATCTTATAGTTCAATTGGTTAAAGCATTACTTATTACAAAATAGATCTTGAGTTCGAACCTAAATCTCAAAATTAATATATTTGAAATTCATGAGCCAACCCGAGCCCGATAAATTAACTAGGGCTGGGCCTAAGTTTCTTATAAAAGTTCAGGCCCAAGCCCGTACTATAAGTATAGGGTCGGACCCGGGCCTACCATGGCCCTGCCCATGCCCACCCCTACAGAC
>JAOXJP010008575.1:0-17931 GCA_025762735.1 Platanus orientalis | reverse complement strand
TAAATCACCTCGGATTTGCGCAATCTTGGTCTCATTAGAAAGGTGACTGAATAACCTATCTAGTTACACTAAAATCAAGCCAAAAAGTCAAGTTTTCACCTTTGAAAAAGTCGGTTAAACATAAAAACGGGATTACTCTAAAAAAAGCAAAGTATGACACTACCGACCTTATTACATGGACACATAAAATGTTGTACCCCCCTTAAAAGACCCTAATAACCCCACTTAGCATGTACACTTAAATCTAGCCCTCTTGTGGGGCGACACATACATAAGTCTCTTTGTGTTGTCCGCATTAGAAACACTCAATTATGATCACCATTGGCTCATCAAATAGCTCATCACTAGTCATTTCAGCAACTTCAACATTAGGGTCTTCATTTTTTTCCTTTTCTTCAAGTTCCTCAGATTCAACCTCTGAATTTCTCTCCACAGATAACGGTTCACCTTCATGCTCTACAATAGCAGGCCTGGAATCAACAACTTCCTCATGCTTCTTTTGAATATGAAGTTGGATCTCGTCAAGGATTGTTTACATCTTTTTTATACATCCCTGGAAGTCATCAAATGTAGTGGATGTATCTGCTATGTTCTTTATAATGTCATCCCGCTCTATCTTTTCATCCATAGCCATAAGGCTCTGCTCATACTCAATATCTTGAATCATAATTATGAGAATATTTCATTTGCTCTTAAGAATAAATAGTCTTCTAAGATCAATTTTGTACCTATGTCTTCTATCCCACTCAATGTCATCTATATCAATCTGTATTTCACTCTTCAAATTGATACTTAAGTTGTTTTATGTATTCTCCCAAAGGAGGTGAATTCCAAGGACCCATATTAAATTAAATATGAAATAAAACTTGCCAAGATTACAAGGTTTCTAGAAATTTTAGGGTTTTCCAGAATTTTAGGGTTTGGATTACCAAGAATTTTGACCCCTTTCCAAGATTTTAGAAATTTTAGGGTTTTTGTCATTTTCTAAAATCTCAAAATTAAATTGTTTTAAGACACCTTTTCTGGCTTTGCAAAATTTCCAGGGTTTGGCTCTGATACCAAAATTAATGCAAGACAACCTAGTAAAAGGTTGCTAACTTGCAGGTTTAGTGTCTACAAAGAATAAAATTAATCAAGTTTCAAGGTTTTGATTTCAAGAAAGATATTAGGGTTACCCAAATATTTTCAAACTTAAAAGACAATTAGGGAAAGAACCCCAAAACTAACTTTGAAAACAACCCAACAATACTTGAATGTTTACAAAGAAAGCTAAAGAATGAAAGAGGAATCCAAGTAGAAGAATTAGAATATGAAAATGAGGAAAAAAGGTAAAGAAACTCAAAAGGGAAATTCTTAAATTTATGGGGAAAAACCCAAAATTACCAAAATACCCCTACTAATGCATTTTAATGGTAAATTCTGACGTATATGAGTAGTATGTATACTAAATTTCAGGTTATTCTGAGATATCTAGCTATATGAAATTATATAAAAACTCAGACTGCACACACTTAAATCAAGAAACCAGAAAATAACCAATGAAATATGGATCAAGAACTATGAGAAAATCAAGGGAGAAATTCAAGAAATCTAGATGGATAGTGAGTAGACTTATGGGGAAATAAAACCCTAAAAGAAAATAATAAGTATGGGTTCAAGAAGACAATCAAGATTGGTTCTTGATAAAGCTTTCAAGTTCTTTAATGACAAAAACTAGAAAACATAAAATAAAGTTAAAGAGGAGAAAGAGAAAGAGGAAGATGTACCTGATGTGTGGAAGTCCCTACCTCACTGTTCTTAGAAAGTCCCTGACCAAGATTTCAAGTTTAGGCAAGAGCTTGAAGACAAACCAATCACAGGTTTGAACTTTGAAGAGGAAAGCCACAGTTGTGGGTTTTTGAAATTATTCTTAATTCATTCAATCATTCATTAATAAAATTGTGGGTTACAAACATATATATAGACTTTACATGCCAATCTTTCCAAATCCTATTCTAATTAAATTTCCTTAAAAAAAACTCTAAAATAACTAAATCCCGTAATAAAGTGAGACCATGCTAGTATTTTGGTTGGTCATAACTTTCCCAAATCACATCGGATTCTCAAGATCTTGGTCTCGTTTGAAAGGTAATTG
Source organism: Platanus orientalis (assembly GCA_025762735.1). NCBI lineage: Eukaryota > Viridiplantae > Streptophyta > Magnoliopsida > Proteales > Platanaceae > Platanus > Platanus orientalis. Next base: position 15,797 of record JAOXJP010008575.1, on the reverse strand, counting down.
AATAATCTTTCAAATGACACCAAAATCAGCTCAAACTGATAAGTTTTGACATTCCAAAATAGTGTCTAAAGAAAAGTGACAGGATCACAACTTTGACTTAAATACTCCTAATTACATAAGAACTCTAAAATAAACTCGACACTTAAATAAAGGTAATGTTTTAATATTTAATCCTAATAAAACTATAATTAAAATCCAATTATGCTTCATAAAATGCTGCACACGATCCCTCCTTTTGCTGCACATGTATGGGTACCACCTACATGTCACGTGGGGTCCACTTCAGCCATGATGTTCATATCATACTCTGAAAATGTTCATATCATACTCTTAATAATAAAACTCTGTATGTGTGGACCTACATATCGGTTTTCATATAATTTATTATTATAACAACACAATGTCGACATTAGGCAAATAATACACTGTGAAAGTGGAATATTCACTCATCATGTTGACATCATACATCATGTCGACCAAAAAATGAATTTTTATAATGTACTTAATGTTTCATGTTGGTATAGGAATATGTTGTGTCGATCTTGGTAGACATGGACATATGTCGGAAGACATATAAGACATTTCGAGACATTTGATACTATGCTTAAAATTCTAAAATACCGCCAATAACACGATCTAAAATTTGCATAGGCTTTTTGAATTTGGCCCTTTCATGAGGTGGAACATATGGGAGGCTCATCTTAGCATGGACTGCATCATTGTCGGAGTAGCAGTACTCTATTGTTGTTGGCATAGGTACTTGTATAACATGGTATCTCTGGTTTACATAACTCAAGTTCCTTCCTTTGAGTTCTTCACAACTTTATTTCATTTTAATGGCAGTACTTTCACAAGAAGTTGCTATGTTTAATCTCAGGATTTCATTAATGATGTTTCGACTTTATGTGTGAGTACTTAGATATCTTCTTTTCAATTCCATAACCATAAGTGATCGTGTACATTGCTTCTTTAAAGTTTATCCAAAATGTTTACTTACCCATTTCAGAGCATTTATTCCATAAATTCTTCAATTTATTCATAGAAAGTTTTTTGATGGGCTAGCTAAGTGGGGGATGATGCATTCCTCAATGTATAAGGAGTTGAGCTTCCCTTTTTATTATGCATCTTTCTTGTATTGCTTTTTGTTTTCTTTCCTTTTAATACAAAGTGCATTATTCATCTCAGAGAGAGAGAGAGAGAGAGAGAGCCATTCTGATATGATGGGGCCAGGACCCTTCAACAATGTTCTAATGGGCAAGATCATGGGCTACGACCCTTCAACAATGTTTAATGGGCAAGATCATGGGCTTATTTTCTGCTGTAGAGATGTACTCAAAACAATGCCGATGGAAGAGGCCTTCAGGTGCTTACCACTTGGAGATTTTATTTTTTCTAAGATATGTGATGCAACTCATAGAATCAACTCCAAGGTCCTTGTATCGGGCCAGCAGGAGGGGGCCTGTCTTTAAATTGTTGCCTGTACTTGCCAACACTTGACAGTGTGTTTTGCCTTTGTATCTAGCAAAAACATATATAGCTTCCACATTGTAATGTCTGCAAGAGTGCTGAAGGTGTTTGCTGCTGATGACATTGAGTTCAATCGATAAGGTAGATAACTTTGTAGTGTGCAGCATGAAAAAGTGGAGGTTAACTTCACTACTTCAGGATAAAAAGGGTCTAAAAGAAATGAAGATCCTCTGTTACTCGAGTCTGTAAGCTAGCAAAGAGATTATCAATTAGTTTCTTAGGAAGTATAATACCATACTTAGATATGGCTAATAAAGAAAACTAGGATAACATCCGAGAAATTGATTTCTGTATTGATTGTTGTGTTTTCTATGAGCATACTTAGACATGGCTAATGAAGAAAACTAGGATAGCATCCAAGCAATTGGATCCTGTATTGATTGTTGTGTTTTTTTATGAGCCATCATCATTTGACTTACAACTTTTTACTGGTCTTCAATAGCATCCATTGATTTATAAGAGCAAGTCATGCATGGAAATTTTAGTGTCCCTTTTACTGATCTGCTCATATTACCTTTTCCATTTTTAATCTCATTTCAATGTGATTGCTTCCTGCAGGCTTTTATTGTCGCACTGCTTGCAACCCTTCCGCCAATACCTAGAAATCTTTCAAACTGGGCTTATCGCTTGTAATGGGCACTGCATGTTCTTCTCTGTATTCGTTGTACTCATTATATGGAGTAATTATTCCTTCAATACCCATTAATCTTCTTTGGAATATTTTGCATTTTCTCTGCTATTGGATTTTTATCCTTTCACATGAACCAGTTCTTTCCTGTTTTCAGAAGCCTAGATCATGGAATCTGCAAGCTGTCCAAGTATGGTTTCAGTCAGTACTTGTGACCAAGGATTTTATCTACTTCCTTTATTGTCTTATGTTTGTGACCTCCCATCTTTCTATCATCACTTGCCCTCTGAAATTATCCAGTAGTGAATTTTTGCTATCCTTTTTCCTGAATGTACATCAATCTGATTCTTTTCCCCATCATATCTGGTATATACTAATGTCAATCTCCATGGCAATTGCTTTGATGCCCGTGGTTGTCCAAGTGCTTGAACATGTTGCAAAGTTTCTAAGGCGCAATTTTGTCCGTTCCTCATTGTACAGGTAAAAGAATATGAGCAGCCACACATTTCATTGAATGAATCTAATCACTTAATTGTTCAGTTTCATATTGGTAGCAATTAAAGTAAACATTCCTAACGATTGTGTGTGTACTGAAAGTTCAATTATGTGCCATATATGTGTTTTCCTTTGCAGAAAATCTAGAAAGAGTAGAACGGTAATTTTGAAGAACTTTTGCCTATCCAGCACATACTAAAAGCAGATTTTTGATGCTTATCACTACTTGCTAATGAAGGGAACATTTTAATTTCAGTGTGAATTTGTAGGTGATAGACATCAACTTCTTTAAAAGGACTTATCGGAGAAAGAAAAAAAAAACTTCTTTAAAAGGGTTTACTGGTATGGGTTTGGAATCTGTCATGGTTTAGGATTTGTTTTTAATGAGTAATGGGTTATATATTAAGTAACAAGTATAAAAGACGGGGTCTGAGGGTGGGATTACATTTTTCTATTTTTGTTTAGCTCCAGTTGAGCTACCTCTTGTACTGATTTTTGGGGAATTCTTTTTCTCGCATTAATTAAATACAGTTATGAAAAAAGAAAGAAAAAGGAAGGCCGGATTGGAGAAGCAAACCAGAGTAGGGACTTGTACTGAAAGCAGGGAGGGATCATTATACAGGAGGGAAGGGTCCAGAAAAGAATGGTACAAGAGTCAAGAGGTGGGGAAGGGACGCAAGAGATGCCGAATTCTGAAGGCAGTGCCAGCGACTTTGAGGTGGGGGTGGGAGGCGATTTGACAGGGGAATAGGTCAGGATGCTCTATGGCAGAGCAGATCTCAGTTGGGGAAGAGATGAGGGAGGCGACAGTGTTGGTGTTGACAAGATGCTTTGCGAGTAACTTATAGGGGGTTGTTCAATGTCTTTGCAAGTAACTTGTAGATGCTGCTGATGAGGTTGATGGGTCGAAAATCTTTTAAATATTCTGCAGCAATAAAAGTTAGCGTTTGAGCTTCTGTTCTAGGCCGCTCTCGGTGATAAAATTTTTCCATTTCTAACATTACATCCTTTCCAATACTATTCCTAATTCTTTTGTAGAAAATCATAAGCCATCAAGCCTAGATTCTTTATCCTCATATAGACTTTGACATGCTCTATTTCTTCTACCGAGAACTATCTTCAGGAATTGATCGGAATTACATTTCATTCATGATGCAGGATATCAACCAAGAAGAGTGCTGATCTGCTGCAGAGAAATAAAGGGAAGTTGAAGCTCTCGGGTAGGCTTTAAAGTAGGGTAAATAGAAAGCTGTTTTGGGCCTGCAGTAAAGTCAATCTAATGCTGATAATAAGGAACACGTATGGGGGTTTACAGGTGATCAAAAGAAGAGATAGAAGGGTACTGTTAGGGGCAAATTAAGCACAAAACAGAGACCGAATTATGGTTTAATCTACTGGATCAATATGGCTTTAAGTAGGACAGAATTATGAGAACATAATGGCCTGGTTTATGATGTAGACAATGGGCTAAAAGGGAGAGGTCTGGGCTGAAGAATATGAGTAAAGTAGGTTCAGGATGGGGACCAATTAAGGCCACAACAGGAACTGGATTAGGGTCTAATTAAGGTGTTGAAGTATATTAATTATTGTATCTTCTAACACCTTAAGGTTTTGGGAGAGTTGGTTAATTCATGGTCAACATGGTATCAGAGCAGGTTAGGTTGCAAGTTCGAATCCCAGTGGAAGTATTTTCCTGGATGTAGTGTTATGTACATGTGTATGTGTTGTGTGGACTCGCACCTGGCTCCCCAAGTGTGTTCCCAGGAGAGAACAGTGTTCCTCCTGAGGGGGGATGTCAAAGCATATTAATTCTTGTATCTCCTAACACCTTAAGGTATTGGGAGAGTTAATTCACTGTCAACATAAGGTCGCTACAGAGGGTTACAGGTGGCTGGTTTTGCAGACTAACAGTAGTCCAGATTAGGGGCTGTTTAGGCTCTGAACTGAGACAGGATAATGTACTAAACAGGAAGAAAAAAAAGGAGAAAACCGTGGCTTAGAAGGAGGGTTTTTTGGGGCTAAACACAGAGAAATCAGGGACTGTCAAGGGAAAACAGCAGGGATGAAGAAGAAGAAGAGGAAGAAAGAAAGAGTAGAGAGGATTAAGAGAAGAAGAGAGAAGATGGGGAGCAGACTTACCTTTCGTGGGAGAGGAGAGAAAGGAGGGAGTCCACGACTCAACCTCTAGGGGGGGGGGGACCCAACCCAAGAAGAAATGCACATGTGTTAAGTCTTTATTTTTCAAATATTCATCTTCCACCTTTATTGAAATTGTTGGGCGCCTTAACAGGCATTACAATGTTTAAACGACAAAAGCACAAAAAGTCCTATTCTAAAACAAATTCCTAGATACTAGGACTCCTAATCTTACCACTTTCTAATCCAAAACAACTTCCAAAAAACATAAGAGTCCTACCTAATTAAAACTCCTAAAGTAAGCAAGATTACTGATAAAAATGGACTCCTTAAATCACCAACTTATGGGGCTGTTGACTACTCCCCATGGGCCCTACAAAATATTCCTAAAATCTCCAAAAATTCTAGCCGATGTAAGTGGACCCCACACAGCTGTGCTACTCGAACCAAAGAGTCATGGGACCCTTTTTCCTACATTGATACACCCTGGGGCTGCCACGTGGCATGATGTCCCCATCATCTCCTCACAGACACCACAGCATCAGCCAATTTTTCTTGCTACACAACTCAACTCCTCCCATAGAACTTCCTTTTGTGGTTTTGCATTAAGACCATAAACTTCTAAGAAAACTCATTCAATGGAGTTTTCTCTGTTTCTACAGCTGATCAATACTGAGAAATTACCAATCCTTTCTGTCTATCACCTCCACCACATCATTATTCCATGCTACTAGAATTACCCCTGCTTTACCCACAGCTTTCTTATTGAGAGAGTTGAAAGGGTATTTTCCCCATAAATCCTTTGCGATCTGCTGCCCTAGCTGTTTAAGCTTGGTCTCCTGCATTGAACCCACCTTTCCTTATTTAATCATCGTCTTTGCACACCCTTTTCTCCATATTAGCTAAATCTCTTAACATTCCAGCTTAATATGTTCAACTTCTTCATCAACAATTGATAGATTTTTTATTCCTCCCACTTCCCCTCACCATCTCCCCTTCCTCGTCTCGTCAAATCTCCTAGTGTAGTTTATGGAACATTGGAGATTTTTCACCTACCTCCTTGCACTTCTTTATTTCTAATTTACTCTCAACCTTCCTTTTTTTGGTGTGGGATTCCGCTTTATCTCATTGGCCGAACAACTCATACTTATCCTTTAGACCATTGAAAGACTTCCTCAATATTCTGCTCAGCTACATCACCTTCTTCAACACCCAGCCTGAATTGGGTGGGGTTAGAAGCTGAAGAAAAGGTTATCCTTCATCTATTTCTCCTCTCTTGATAAATCCATTAACTTCCTGTCTCCCTCCTTGACCCCACCCGATCTTTGAATTAAAGATTTATCTTCTCAATTTTGACATTTTAGTTCCCCTTCTTCATTACCCGATTCATCATTAGATATCCCTTAGAACCATTCTACCCCACCTTTATTGTTGAATTGCTCTCAGAGGCTACATAGGGGATTAAATGCGACCTCACTATCTCAAAATTCTCTTTCCCCTTCATTGTTTTGATGCACTGTTACTTTCTCCTCCTTTGTACCCACCCCCATTCTATCCCTTGAAAAATTCATAGTCAACTCTCAAATGTCATCAATTTATCCCCCCACCAAAACATCCACCACTCTTTTTTTCTTCGTCAACCCACTGTAGAGGATAGGCCACCCACCCTTTTCCATCTTTTCTGAATGTAGGGATGAAGGGAGAGTACTTGTATCATTGTCGCTCCTTGTCTAATCCTTTTCTTTTTGCTTTTTGATACAAAGTGCAGAGGGTGAAATAGGAGTTTTGAAAAACCCTTGTGGATTAAAAAGGATGGGATTCAGATTGGTTTGCGACAACTTCCTGACCTATCCCAATGGCCAGCCCCGTCAATTAAGTTGTGGATACCCAACTCAAGTCGGGTGAGAATCCTTTGTCAAGAGTCGACCAGGTGGAACCAAGTACCCTGCTTCGAACAGACTTTGGTTGAACCCGTTTTTTTCTTTTGGGTTCTATTGGATGGAATGAGTTGATTGGGTCCACCTAAATATATGGATGGAGTTTATCTATGTCATCTTCTCATTGTTCTCCTTTTTTTTTTTTTTCCTTTAAAAGGGAGAGATGTGTGAAGAAGACCTAACCGTCTACTTTTCCACCATACTTTTACTTTTCCCCTTCCCATGTCTCTTGTAAACTTTAGTTTGTCAGGCATTAGTTGATGGCTGTTTTGTCTCTCCTACAATTGGGTCTAACACAACGACGATTATCAAATGACATCTATTGCTTCTTTGTCAATGTTACACCCATTGCCATTCCCTGTGATCCTCTTCTTCCGATGTCTTTTCTCCCTTCTTAAGAGTTGGCCGAAGTTTTAATTCTTCTTATGTCCTCCAATTGAGTAACAAATGATGGGATGTTCCAACTGGATTCACCAACACCCTAACCTACTCTATCAACCAATCGTCTCCCGCCTTCACCTTTAAACATCCTCCACAAACATCAATGATGGCTTGGAAAGTTGGTTCATCTCACATTTGGGCCACAATCCCAAAGATTCTAACCCATCTTCCTTCTTCCTTCTTCCTTCCGAATGAGACCCCTCCAACCAGCCCTGGGACCCATCTATTAGGTGAAGAAACACTTGATTGTAGTCTCCCGTTCTACATATAAGGATCTTGATTTCTTTAAAGGAAGACAAATAGAGAAGAGGGAGAGAGAGAGATTAGGCAGTTTTTTTTTTTCACTCGGTGGTTGCCAAAATCTGACCAAATCCTCTTCCCCTAGCAACTATAGCCATGGTTCTTCCATGAGCCCTAGGAATCAGCCAACTAGACAATTTTGCATTCTGGTCACCCTTTTCTTTGCCCCCTTTATCTTTTCTAACTACCAGGCTTCCATTTTCTACTCTTCTTGTTGTAGGCTTTAGCCATTCCTTTCTCACAGTACCCTGGATGGATTAGGAGGGCCAGTGAACTTGAGCTGAGTTGATATGATAGGCACCCAGACTCCTTTGCTGTAATATCCAATGGATATCTCATTTGTCTTTGACTGGTCAAACCTATTGGAGTAGTAGGTTAACTTAGTTTGTGGAGTAATTTTTACTTCACAATTTCTTTTTAGAAAAGGTGATTTTTTTGTTTTCTATTTTTTGTGGTGTTTGGGTATGTGCATGTAGGCACCTAAAATTTGTACAAATCGCAATAAGGACTTACACCTTCACAAAATTACACAAAGACTTCGAAGCCCAAAACATAGGCTTCAAGCATACAAATGAGGCCCACTATAGGGGCAAACCCATTAAGCCATAAGCCTTGATCTGGGTTTGTAAATAAGGGCCCATGGACCACTTAGCCCATGTGTTAAGCCCATTAACATGCCTAAATCTGGCCTACATGGGACCCACATGAGAGGGAGTTTTGAATGTCCTCAAATCCAGATTCTTTAAGGCAAACAAGGAAAGATATGCAAATCATGGAATAAAAAAAAATCCACAAATCACCTTCTCCCCAAACAAAGAATTGCGACCCATTAATTAAATTGTGAAGGTTGAAGATTAAAGGATGTCTTTGTGCTCAAATTGCAAAGGCTTCTCGATGGCTCTTCAAAAAACCTAACACGAACTCTTTGTCGTTAGGATCACTTTGTAGCTATCCAGGTAAGTGACAATGGGATCATCTCATCGTGCTAAAGGTGAAGAATGAATCCTTATTTCCATGGCCACCTACCTTAATTAGACTCCCATGTTAAGGTGAAGTGTTGATGGCAGCCCCATCCTACTGGGGAAGATAACAATTTATTGACAAGATGGCTTCTTGAAGGTTGAAGGATGAAGGCTGAGGGATGTCTCTTTGCTCGAATTGCAAAGGCTTCTTGATGGATCCTAAAAAATTTAACACCAACCCTCCATCCCCAGTATCACTTACTTTGACTATGGATTTTGTCTAATATTGAGGTAAGAAATCATCCCATCCTACTAAAGATGAAGGACGAATCCTTATCTCCAAGATCACCCACCTCAACTAGGCTTTGTGTAAAGGTGAAGCGACAATGGTAGCCTCATCCTACTAAGAGATAACAACTTATTGGTAGAATGATGTAGGATGGCCTAGGGCCTAAAACTCCCGTGGGTTATGGGCCCAAGAAGAATCTAAACAAGGTCCAAATAAGCTAGAAGTCACCATCAAAATATGGATTAAACATATTAAAGAAAGACAAAATCTAAAAGTTCTAGTTGCTGGACAGAATATAAGGCATCACAAAAGATAGAGTTAGGCTTCTTAGATTAAGGTAAAACTTTGTAGAATAATAGGGTTATGAAAGAAGAAGAAGAAAACCTTAAAATTTTAATAGCAATTAGAGCAATAAAATTATATAAAAGGCCAAAACTCATATCTGTTTCAGTAAATCCAACAAAGTAGAATTTTGAAAACTCAACCAATAAGTGTGAAAATTAGCAAGACAAGTAACAAAACTTTAGAACTTCAAGAAAAACTTATCTTGTAGCCATGTGGATATGATTTAAGATGAAACATGATTTCATTGGATGCTTGCTATATGGATGAAGAAGTCTAAGAAGTCGAAAGAAAAAGAAGAAGAATATGGGATTTCGGGGAGGCACAGCCTCAAACCCTAGGAGATGTTTGGGAGGCACAGCCTCGACCAAGAAGAAGATATCGGAGGCCCAGCCTTAACTAGTTGCACACCACAAGGGAGCAATTTCTAACTCTATTTTCGTCACTTATTGATATCCCTTTAGTATTTTGGTCATAGCTTTCTCAAATCATGTCTGATTTGACAAATCTTGGTCTCTTTTATAAGAAAACTGAAAAACCTTTCTAAAGACACCAAAATTAAGCAAAAAAGGCAAGTTTTGACCTTAGAAAACTTGGGCTAAAAGTAAGTTACAGGATTACAATGAATAAAACCCTAAATTGACCTTGACTTTCAAGCCCTATTACAAGAAAGACCAAATAATATAAATTTCCTATGCTACCCTTACAAAACGTGACCCCACATGGTCATCCATGATCATCTAACTTCATATTGCTCATGGTTGCTCCCGCATCACAGAATGCTTGTTGAAGGGTGAAGGATTTCTTGCAAAGTGGCACAAGAAGAGAGAACACTAGAATAATTCTATAATTGAAATTTAATTTTATCTCATAAAGAGCCATATTTTTCTCATGAAGCAAGTGACTTTCTTCAAGTTCCAAAGGTGTTGCTCAATTGAGATGCCTGTTTCAAATAAAAAGGGGAAGTTCTCAGAAGCAGTGAATTTAAAATATGGGAGAATAACAATAGAGATATGCAATAGAAATTGGGGCTACGACCGTGCCAAATGTCAACACAATGACGCACACAACTGAGGCTCCAAACAGTAGGAACCTTGGTTCAGCCCTAGAATGCTGTCAGGCAATAATCTTCTCATAAAAAATAAATTTTAAACAGAAAGTATAGTGTATCTCTCATCAGCAAGGGCAACTAATTTAACAACTTGGTCTCAAAATCTACAGCATTTGCTAAACCAGCTTTTTAAATAGAAGCCCCAGTATCTAACGGTGGCTCCAAATTATATGTTGATGAGTCTAATTACAGTGACATGTAAAGCGTGATATGGGATATGCAATAGCATTGGCAAACAAGAAAATAAGAAAGAGTGATGGATTATTTCATAATGTTAGTAGGGACAGAGTAGCGTCATTGCACTGGTCCATAAGCTCTCCAGTCTGTCCATTAAGGATCAGAGAAGTGCTGCAACTATGTCCAATCATTCTTTTCTTCTTCTTCTTCTTCTTCTTCTTCTTCTTCTTCTTCTTTTGATGAATATGTCCGATCATTCTCCAAAAGAAGCGCAGACAAAATGATAATAATAGCAAAAGCTAGTGCTATTCCACGTCAGTCCTTGCAATGGTCCAGGTTCTCAGGGTGAGAAATATGGAAGCCAAGGAAAAAGCAGCATTAACTTTTTGTTTTAATGGATTGTCTCCTCTAGATGAAAGCAAGATAACAATCGAAGCATCTAGAGTAATAATGGCTTTGAGAGAGTAGCTTTAGAATGGGAGCTCAAGAGGAAAGAAAGATGCTGTGACATCACCATTGAACTTGTACATTTATCAGGGTAACAAGGATCATGCAGTGAGGGCAGGGATTCATATGCTACTGATACAGAAACTCATAGATTCATACAGCTGCATGGTCAATGAAGCTCGGACAATGCTGTCAATTCTCACCAGTCATTAAGAGGGTAAGGTTGCCATAGAAAAGGCTAACACTATTTCCATTTTGATAAATCTGTTGAGGACAGGCATGCCCCAGAACAAGGAAAATACAGTTGCCATCCTACTCTGCTTTAAAAAAAAAATGAAAAGGAAGAAAGAAGAAGAATAAGAAGAAACATCTAGATCCTCCAGATGTGGGGGATCATAGCAGTGGAATTTTCAAATCAAACAGATATTTGGAAAGCTTTATTAGAAGAATTGCGGGAGTGAAGGATATGCTCTTTGATGACATCATGGATTCACAAGGACATGGTGTGTCTGGAGAACTTGGAGCATGGAACAGAGAATGAAGGAAGCATCAAAGGATATTCTACTTTCAAAGACGTTGACGGCAGGTGGTCTGCAAGTGAACCGTGGTTCTCTTCTCCAAAGGATAGAAACCTCATTCAAATTATGGTTAAAAAGGAATGTGGGTGAACAAGATGCTGTTTACTCGATTTGACCAGAAGGCTTTGTATCAGTCAGTCCAAGTCTTGAAGCTGCTGACAATTCTTTTCTTTGGATCAAGGCATCAACATGAATCCAGCAAAACTACAGATGAAAAGATTCACAGGTGCAGTTCACACAAAAAAAAATGCATCTTTTTACCTATCAAAAGAAAAAAAAAAGAAAAGAAATGCATCTTTTATTTTTAATTTTTTAAGGGAGGAGTGGAGGACCAATTACAGTTGTAAGAGATAAGGAGGGGTACCTGTGTCTCATGTCAATAAATGGAAACCTCCAAGCTCCCAATAGCATTACACACAACAAAGGAGTAGACGTTGGGCAGTCGTGAAGGTATCATATTATAATGTCTCCTTTTTTGCTTAGAAAGAAAATATTCTTTCCAAATCAAAGGATAAGAACAAATGGAATAAGCATTATTACCAACTTACCATTGATACGAGTTATGGTAGTTGCAGTTCTCCTTTCCCTTGTGTACACCCTATTGACATGTCAATAGATTGGGAAAAAGGAATCTTCGGAGTAGATCTGAGGACACAAGTTGTACACGAAGGAAAAGTTGCTCCGCCTTTTTTGTGTAGTAGGCACAGAATGTCTCAAAATAGCAAGCCAATCTAGTAAAGAAAAGCCTGTACATCAAGCTTGACACACCACAGGTCAAAGAAAATTGCTTACTAGTTACAATAGGATGGGAGTCCAATTTCATGTAATGTATGAGCACTAGACATGATCACCACTAAAATAAGAAAGGGTAATAAGAAATATGAGCTTGTATTTACGGCATGGAACCAAGCCTTCTACCATGACATCAAGGATGTGATTGGTAAGCTTGAACCAGAGGACTACATTGACAGCATGCACATCTGGCCGAGTATTAAGATGCAAAAAGCTGGGTTCTCCCATTGTATTCTCCAAATGAGGGCTTTATGCAGACCAACTTTCCATCAAATCCCTTTTAGCAAATCTCTTAGTCAGAACATGCCAGGTGATGGGGGGAATGTTGCTGCGAATGGGGGATCTGATGATCCTGGGTGGAAGAAGGAAATTGATCAGGTAGTGGACAAAATGGGGTTGAAAGTCATCAACAGAGAAGGAGATGAAGTTCGGCAGTCAGATTATTTGCAGAAGGAAGAAGAAAACATACAAGATAGGCCCGGCAAAAAAGAAAAGAGAGAAGGAATTGAAAATTAGAACGGGAAATGAATGATAGTATGACAAATTCTTCTTGGAAGGAGGTGGTTAAATGATCTAGCAGGGGAAAAAACAAAGTGGCCTCATGAAGTTTGTCTCTTGGAATGTGAGAGGACTAGGCGGTGTCAAGAAAAGGAGATTAGTGAGGGAATGTATTTCCCAATTTAATCCAGATATGGTTATTATTCAAGAAACTAAAAAGGTGTCTTTGTGCAATTGTCTTGCTTATAGTGCTGTTGGTACCATAACTTCAGATTGGTGTGGTGTTCTTGTTATAGGAACCGCAAGTGGGATTCTTCTGGCTTGGAACTCAAATGCTATTAGAAAAGTGGATATTAGATTGGGTAACTTCTCCATATCTATCAATCATCAAAAAAAAATTCTCCATATCTATCCTGCTGGAGTATATTGTTCTAGGAGTGGAGTGGCTTTTTACTGGTGTGTGGTCCTTCGGTTCCAAAAAAACCGGGATAAGTTTTGGGAGGAGCTTGAAAATATCAGGAGTTCATGGGTGGGTCCTTAAGTGGTGGGTGGTGACTTCAATGTTATTAAATTTGGTTATGAGAAATCCCCCTAGTCTTGGAAAAAGCTTATGATAGAGTGGATTGGGAGTTTCTTTGGTGGGTTCTCGAGTAAAAGGGCTTCAGGTGAAGATGGATCTAATGGATCATGGGATGCCTCGACCACCCTCACTTCTTAATGATGATTAATTGATCCTCAAAAGGATTCTTCGGCTCCTCTAGGGGTATAAGGCAAGGGGATACTTTATCTTTGTCTTTGCTATCTCTGGAGGAAGATGGATTTAGTGCTTTAATGACAAAGACAAAAGAGCATCTCCTTATTGAAGGATTTTCAGCTAGTAGGGAGGGCCACTATTTTCGCACCTACAATTTGTTGATAACACGATATGTTTTGTGGATGCAACTTTAGAGCAAATGATAACTTGAAGCACCTTCTGCGAATTTTCAAATTTATCTGGGGCTTAAAAGTGAATCTGACTAAATCTAGTTTGGTAGGCATGGAGGTAGATGAGGATGTTTTGGGTTGAATGGCTAGGATGGTTGGCTACAGGGGTAGAGTCTTAGCCTCTAAAGTACTTGGGGATGCGTTTGGGGGGGGAACTCAAGCTCCCTTTCTTTTTGGGACCTAGTTGTGGAGAGAGTTCAAAAGATGGTAAAATGGAAGAAATCTTATATTTCATTGGAGGGGCGGGGAAGGGAGAAAGAACAAGAAGGATCATCTTGTGAAGTGATAAGATATTTCTAAGCCTAAGGAGTTTGGTGGTTTGGGTATTGGTAATTTGAAGGAAACAAATATGGCATTTCTTAACAAATGGTTATGGCGGTTTTCTTTCGAGAAAGGTAGTCTTGGCAATCCACAATCCAGAACAAGTACGGGATGGATCCTAATGGATGGGATTGTTCCAGTCATCCTTTATCTTCTATGTCCTTATTATGGAAAATCATCATTCAATGTGCTCCATTACTTCTTCCTCATGTCTGGTTTGTGGTAGGTACTGGTCAGTCCATCAAGCTTTGGACGGATCTTTTTTTTTTTTGATAAATCTTTTTTTGGAAGGATCTTTGGTGGGTTGACCATTGCATGTCCTCATCCCATGCAAGACTATTTTGCATTTCCAAGCAAAAAGATGCCGGGATTTCCGATGTGTTATCCCCTTCCCTTCTATAGGTCATTCTTAGAATTTGACCTTCTCTAGAGATTTGTTTGAATGGAAAGTTGAATTGTTAGGCCCATTGCTTTCCGGCCTTGAGGAAGTTTTTATCTCGAGTCTAGTTCTTGACAAAAGGGTTTGGACCCTTTAGTCTTCCGGTATCTTCTTATGTAAGTCCTTCAAGACTATTCATTTCCCTCCAAAATTTTGATTTTAGCTTTCTGGTAAAGAGAATTTGGAACTCCTAGGGTTAAAGCATTCGTATGGTCAGTTGCGCTCAACCATATTAATGCCATTTAGTCCAACAAAGAGGACCATACATGGTCTTATCTCCCCACTAATGTGTTCTTTGCAACAAGGATGATAAATCCTCTAATCATATCTTTATTCATTGCAAGTTCACATATGCAATTTTGAGCCACTTTCTTTCCAAAATGTGTAGTTCGCATGCTTGGCTGGAGGAGCTCAAGGCCTTTATTAGCCAATGGTTTTGTGGAGAGCTAGGCCTTCGGGGTAAGGTGTTTTGGGAGTATTTGCTTCATGGCATCATGTGGGGGGTTTGGAAGGAGAGAAACTTGAGAATCTTTGATAGCAAGAGCAGGTCTATAAGAGAGGTGATTGACTCCGTAATCAGGGAAGTTGGTAGGTGGATTTTTGTATCTATAAGGATTTAAAGATTTTCCCATTTCCTTGTTTTCGAGGGATTGGGCCTCTTCTTTATCTAGGTCCTATTCTTTGGCAAGCGAAGAGGTTCTCTATTGGACTCCCCTCCCTTTGGGCTTGTTAAAGTTTAATTTTGATGGTGCTTCTAAAGGCAATCCGAGGTTGGCTGGGTTTGGATGTGTCATCCGGGATCATTCTTGCAATGTCGTTTGTGTTATATGTGGGCTTCTTGAGGTTCATGATTCCACCCATACCGAGGCTATGGCTTTGCTTATGGGCTTCATAAGCTTAAGTTGATGGGTGCTAAGGATCATGGTATCAAATATCTCAAAATATCTTAAATATCTTCTAACATATGTCTATGTCTATCAGGACCGACACGATATATTTTTATACCAACACGAAACATTAAGTACATTATAAAAATTCATTTTTTGGTCAATTCAATGTACGATGTCGGGGTGTTGAATGAATATTCCCCTTTCACAGTGTATTATTGCCTAATATTAACATTGCGTTGTTATAATAAAAAATTATATGAAAAACAATAAATTTCAAAAAAAGTAAAAAGAGGGAGAGGAAGAAATTGAAGATAAGAAAGAAGAAAAGGAATAGAATCTACTTGTTCCCTATGCTTATACGGTTAGATTATAATATTTTTGTCAACCCTTATGTATGCATTTGTATTTTTAAAGAATATTAAAAAGCAAGTGTACTAAAATAAGTTATCATTCTTAATGAATCTATTTGTTTCCTTGTGCATATGTAGTTAGATTAGAATATG
>JAOXJP010008564.1:0-17931 GCA_025762735.1 Platanus orientalis | reverse complement strand
TATAAATACACATAAAATAAATGTGATAATGTTCATTTTGATTATGATAATTATGCAATTTTAAGCAATTATCAGTTCTCACGAGATTAGTTTGCACATAATCCGAGCCCCCATTTATGTTACATGTCTTAACCAGCTTGGAGCTGGATAAAACAGGCACACTACTTAAAAGGAGCAAATTATTTTCCAGTGTGGTTTACACCATTTGCATGAAATTCATTTGTACCTAATCTTCTCTGTTTTTTTAAGGTAGGAAGTGATATATCGTTTTTGAACTTCATGACGGATCCATTTCACAACACTTATATTGATTTAAATCCCAAATTTAATTAATTAATGATAATTTGGTCAACCATCGTACCACCATTACAAAAAAACGGAAGAAGTCAAGTATGTCCTAATTAATGCTCCATTAGTGTCTACATCTGCCACAGGTAAAAGGAAGAAAATGTTTTGTGGTAAAAAAGTGTCTAGTGTGTATGCTCAATGATAATCTAGCATGTGTTATGTTTGGGGTTTAAAAACGTCCAAAAAAAAGTGTTCAGACCCATTAGAAGTCAATCTACAACACTCTTATAGAGGTCTGTGTCAAAATAGATAATCATTCTCCTAAAAGAAGAAAAGTGAAGTGCTTCTCGATCCAATTCGAATCGTCTGTAGGCTGGCCTACAGGCCAGCCCTATAGGCCACAGCCTAAAGGTGACATTTGTATAACTCTCTAGTTATTTAATCATAGGGTTTAACCACAGGTAAATTTTTTTAAATTTTTTTATCTTTCTTTTGTTGTTTTGTTCACTTTACCTTTTCACCATTTTTTTTTCAACCGTGATAACTATCTACATTCTCCGGTCACCTCGACCATCGCCGACAACCGGTGTCACTACTGTCTCCATCTCCACCGCCGGGTAAAATACCACATAAGTTAAGCTATATTAGGATGGTGTATGTGTTGGATCCTCTAATTCAAGTGCCTGTGGCATATAAAGACAGTGTGGGGCCATTTATGCAAATCTGCGTGGCATAGTGGTTGGGAACAAAATTATTCTTGTATATTTCTTCATAGCTAAATCTATTAATAATGCATTCAGGATCTATATATCTACCACAATAAGATTTTTCTTTGGTTACAGGTTTTGATGGAGTTGAGATCCATGGGGCTCATGGTTACCTTATCGACTAGTTCATGGAAGACCAAGTCATGAATATGGTGGGATCCTAGAAAACCATTGTCGTTTCCCTCTAGAAGTAGTTGAGGCCATTGTTGATGAGATTGGAGCTAATAAAGTTGGGATCAGGTTCTCTCCCTTTGTAGATTATATGGAATCTGGAGATTCAAACCTAAAAGCTCTTGGCCTTTACATGGCTGAATCCCTTAACAAATATGGGATTCTTCACTGTCACATGGTGGAGCCTAGAATGAAAATGGTTGGAGAAAAGTGTGAATGTCCTCACAGCCTTCTACCCATGAGAAAAGGTTTCCATGGAACTTTCATTGTTGCTGGGGGTTATGATAGAGAAGATGGAAACAAAGCTATTACTGATAATCGTAGAGATCTTGTGGCTTATGGTCGCTGGTTCTTGGCTAACCCAGATTTGCCTAAGAGATTTGAGTTTGATGTTTCGCTTAACAAGTACTACAGAGAGACTTTCTACATACCTGATCCTGTTCTTGGCTACACTGCCCATCCATTTCTTGAATCTACTGCTTAAATCTTGCAATTGTAAGAGTAGGAACTTGCATTTGTGTTATCACTACATACTTTCTTGAATCCCTTGCTCAGGTTTCAAATGAGTGTAAAGAGAAGGGGAAGAACATTTTTCCATCATTTTTTGTGGAGTTTTTATGTAATGTAGAAGTGTTTGGTCTGATGGTAATGCAGAAATAAAAAGCAATTGATTTCAAAGTATTCAACATTAGAGTTTCAAATGCTCTTTGGTATACTTTCAAATTTCATGTTTGATAGGCTGGTTAATTTTGTGCCTTTCTATTGCTAATGCCAGATCTATTAATATTCAGTTTTTTTTTTTTAAATTTTAAATGCACTGTTATATTGAGCTTTTAGATCTGGCATTGATTGCATCATGTATAAGGTATGACCCGGTTTTACCTGAGTAACTTGATTTTTGGTCTCCTGTATAGATAGTGGTTTAATGCCCATTCCTAGCCAGTTCCATCGATGCACTCCGAAGCCATCCTAGAGCAGTCTAAGGTCTAATATTTATGTATTTTTAAAAAATGCATTGTTATATTGCTAACTTGATGTTTGTTTAAGAGGAAATCAATCAAGATTCAAAGCTGGATTTCAGGGCAAAATCACTCTAAGATAATAGAGGAAAAAAATGCTTAAAGAGAGGAAGAAGAGGGGATAAGAGGAGGGCCTTGTGCAATGACACCAATTAGGTGGCCGGAGGTTGCAAGTGATCAGTGGTGAACTCGTTTTTGGTTAAAGAAAATGAAAAAAAAAAAAGGAGAAAAAGAGAGGTGATTTGGAATATTTTACCGGCGGTTGGTGGTGATGATGATGACGGCGGTGGAGACGGAGACAGCAGCGATGACATTTATTGGCGATGGTTAAGGAGGCCGGAGAATGTAGATTGCTATCACGGTTAAAAAACAAAATTGTGAAAAGGTGAAATGAACAAAACAACAAAAGTACGATAAATTAAAAAAAAACAAATTTTAACTTTGGTTAAACCATAACTAGAGTTATACAAGTGTAATCTTTAGGCTGTCGCCTACAATGATTCGAGTTGTTTCCGATCAATGCTCCCTCGGTTCATCCATTTTTGCCTTCGTTATTATAGGTGAAGACGGGTTTTGAACCCATGTCTGTGATACAGCAGACACCGACTTTACCAACTTAACAAGCTGGCGTCTCTGGCTTCAAAAGAAAATAATCAATTTTACCGAATAAAAAAAAGTCTCACATTAATTTCTCTGCCAAAATATTCACATGGTGGTTTGAATTCATTACTCCGAATACTGAACAGAGGTAGAGGTGGGTATAACAAATTAATTAAAGAAAAACTGGTGCGACGCGAGCATCACGTTTTGGCCACTTCCCCACTTCTGCCACCTTCTTTCGTTCTTGAACTGGTTCCCAAAATAAATAAAAAATAAACAAGTCAGAGGTTTTAGGAAAGGACTGGGATTTTCTTTTTCTTGGTGGGTAATATTTGAGTCGGAAAATCAAAGAGGGAGATATCCTATTGTCTGTCTTTGTGTGGTTCTGTTACCTCTAATCCCGAGGCCCTCAGCATTAGCAGACTCTCAATCTGTAACTTTTAACTCCGAGGCCCTTCCTAGCACGGTCCGTCCGACCCCTGGCGCCATTGTAACGCATCAGAACTTCATTCTTTCCTAATCTCCTCGGGCAGGCTCTCTATACAGGTCATAAGGCGGCAGGAGAAGATCCTTTTGGCTATCTGTAGTGTTGTTACTTGTAACCTCGAGGCTTTTCTTAACACTTGGCTTCCCAAGGTTTTTCTTTATTTCCCTAAATATTATATTATCTTTCAAAAGGCCATTACTGCGTTCGAAAGGAGGAATGGAGGGAGAGGAGGACCTAATGGAGGTTGGAGCGGCTTTGAAAAGGAGACCTCGGCCTCGACTTCACGAGTTTACTGCTTCTACTATTGCTATCGATACACCTTTAAAGCCTGAGGACGCAAACGTTTTCCTTGGAGAAGAAGAGCCCATTAATAATAACACTAATAACAATAAAGAAGCCGAAGAGGATGCAGTAGCAGCAGAGCTGCAAGAAGGAGGACCGGAGAGATGCGTTTTCTTAGACAGAGATGATAAGGGAGGTAATAACTTTTGTAACTCAAGAAACGCCACCGACAATCACTTGTGCTGCTGCCATGATGCCCTTTATTTTTCAACTAGTAGTGTTGTTTAACTGCTGCTGAATGTTGATGGCTTTTACCGAAATAAGAACCAGTGGCTGAAGGACGGCATGTTCAACCCCGAAATGACGGGAACGCCCTTTGAGCTTATCCCAAACTACCTTCCTATGGTGGAAGAGGGTCGGTCTCACACTTTCCTTCTCTGGGGCCGAGGAGCCCACGAGACACGCTTCCTCGAGGAGTTACCAATGAAATGCAAAATGTCCGACTTAAATTCCTCTTTTCATCCTCTTTCCCTCTTTCTTTCTTTTTGTCTTTTTTCTTTTTAAATTAAAATGAAGAAGATGAATCTTTTCCATCTGAAATCCTGAAAATGGATCTGAAATTTTCCCAAGGGTCATTTATCCCTTCACTTTTATTCTATACCTATAATCAAATCTCCGATCAAGCAAGCCCCAAGGGCATCCCCAAAGCCACATGGAGTATCTCTCGTGGAGGAGAGTCCTTGAGAACAAAATTTCTGGCAAGGAGAGTTTGATCGCTTCAGTTTATTTTTCTATGCGTGATTGGACTCCATTCAGAAGGATTTTGAAGAGGTAGCCTGGTATTCTATGCAAGGGATGGGGGAATTGATGCTATGCTCCAGTTGTTTCTCGCTATACCTCTCTTTGTTTCTCCTTGTTGTGTTGTTTTATTCACCTCTTCGGTTTTTTTTTTTTTTTTCTTTGTGTTTTAATTAATTGTTACTAGAGCTTTTTCCTGCTGAAGATGCTTTGTTACCCTTCAAGATGTAGTACCTTAAACCTTACTGACTTTATTACCATAGCATTAGCAGATCTTTATTACTATAAAAGTAGCAGGTCACGATATCATATTCTAGGAAAGGGAAAGAGTTGACCCACCACTTAGCTAACACGCAAGCTCTACAGCAACATCTTACAGATTAGATATTTTTCGTATTCTAATTTGTTCTCTTCTTTCTTTTGGGTATTGACTTGAAAATGGACACTTTTGGTAACTTTGCCTATCTTTCAATTTTCTCATTCCGGGGCCATTTTCCCCTTCAACTTCAAGTTTGATTGATAACAGTACAACCTTTGATTTATCCACTTATGCTTCACAGTCTACTTGAATCAAGGTCCAATGCCTTATCACAACCATCGTGCAATTCCAGTAAGCATCCAAATCGCTGCCATAGACCTGCCATGCTGTTTTTAGTTTTTGTCCAATCACATGCTTCTTGTTTCCATGTTCTGGATAATCAAAGGCCTGATCTGATCCCCCCCTCTTCATTACAGTATAGAAAGCTTTGTTCTTGATTACTTGATCACCTTCCTCTCTCTATCTCTCTTTTTGGATCTTCACCTACCTTTCCCATGACTCTTCGTCCTATCTTTTTTGCATTTGGTCTTTACCTCATTCTTCTACGTCAACAAAGCAATTTAAACTAAAAGAGCATCATTGGTTAGTCCACATTAAGTTTTTCCTTCTTTCTGCTAAATTTGACCAATTAGTTATTAGTTATTTGGTTGTCGGTCACTTTGTGAGAATCACTTTATGAATATCATGTGATATGCTTGTATAAGTGCGTACTATTTAAAAATGGACGGAAACAAAAAAAAAAAAAAAAACATAAAGAAGCAGAAAAGATTCAAACATCCTGCCCCTTTATTTGGATTTATCAATCATAAATTTCTGTCTTCTTTACATTCCAAATCAGACTGTGAAGAAATAATAATGTTAACACATACCATTCTGGTGGATTCAGCAATGAATTGAGAACTTTGGATCTGCTGCATTTAATGCTTGTAATTTTTTTTAATCTTCTTCTTAAAGATCAGTTACATG
The DNA here is from genome assembly GCA_025762735.1 of Platanus orientalis. Taxonomy (NCBI): domain Eukaryota; kingdom Viridiplantae; phylum Streptophyta; class Magnoliopsida; order Proteales; family Platanaceae; genus Platanus; species Platanus orientalis. Next base: position 12,234 of record JAOXJP010008564.1, on the reverse strand, counting down.
ATAAAAACTGAATGCTAATTTATCTTCTCCTTATAGATCTGTTAATTGATAAGTGCAGAATCCTAATTTGGTCCATCAAAATTTTGGGTTACTGCTGCATTGCACTCTAAGTTGTCTTTGCTTCTTTTAACCAAACCATTGCCAATTACTGATATCCATGTCCAGTGGTCTATATGGATCCCTCTCACTTAATTCCAAAACTATCATCTGTTAGATATCACACTCTTATTTTGATAAAATAATGAAACAGTATCCAGGTTTTGTCTATTATCAGCTCCCTGCTCCCTCTGTATTAAGATCACTTGTCCAAACTATCTGTTTGTTTATTGATTCCTTGACTTTATGGTGATTAGTTATGGTATTTTGGTCTTTGGTGAGGAGACAATTTCTTTTATATTCTTTTTGAGTGAAGGAATATGGAAGTGTCACCACTGCATTTGGACCTACCAAATGGAAAGCCCTGTGGTTGATCATATTCAGAATTCTAAGGGGCACCAGTACGAGCTGATGGCTTTCAAAACATTAACGCAGCAGGAACAGTGTTTTGGTTTAGATTTTAAAGGTCAGTAGCTACCAAGATCTCTAAAGACCACAACAGCAGTAGTAATTAGGAAAGTTCTCATCATTCTATTAAGTATTAATCAAGAAAACTATTTCCACATAAGCTGACCTTTTTTCACTGGGTCACATTAATTGCCAATTGAGTATTATTTATGATCTCATGCTGTTGTTTCTTTCAAGAGTATGTAAATGCATATTATCCATGGAAGATGAAAACTGTAATGTTGTTTTTTATGTACTGTTAGAGTGTGCCCGCCTAAAGTCATATCTCTCAGGCTAAATGTTTGTTTTATAGCTAACATTTTAGCCTATAAAGGATATAGAAAACTAAGTTTTGATGTATGCAGGACGATCTTTAGTTGTCTGTCATGGCATCCATAGTTCTTTCTTTTTATGTATATAGATTATAAGCATAGTCATGTCTAAGAAATGTTTATTTGATGAATGACCGCAGGTATCAAATCCACTGATAGAATTGCTGGTGTGAAATTTATTATTGATGACTGTTCCATTTCTCAGAAGAAACTCGAAAATGAAGAATCAGATCTTACAGTAAAGAAATCTGACATTCAAAAGAGTCCTTCTAGTGTAATCCACCACCAACATTACGAGGATCTGAAGGATAAGAGCCAATATGATTTCCCTCTTCAACCTTCTGAAAAATCTTGCACAAGTGGAAGTTCAAGTTTTAAGCCTGTTGATACTGGAATAGAAGAACATGCAGATGTTGGACTGGTAAAAGGGAAAAAACAGGAAGTAACTGAACTGGATGTTGAGAGGGTAATAGAGGAGCAGGATACTCATGATTTATACTGTCCTAACTGTAATTCTTGTATTACTAAAAGGGTCATTCTACGTAAAAGAAAACGGAAAATACGAAATATTAATTATGATGCAAAGCGAGAGAAAATTGAAGTTCAACCTGTTTTGGATCGTAATGCAACCAATGTTGAAGATCATGATAATGTTGAATCTGGTCTGGATGGTATTCCTCCACCTGCAACCAATGATCGAGATCATCATTCAGGACCTGATATATTCAGATGTTTATCATGCTTCAGCTTTTTCATTCCAACAGGTATAACACTATAACATTATCCCAAACCTACTGAACAAGTACTCTCTGTTTGCTGCCCTATTGTTTGTTTTACTGTGTTATTTAATTTGGAACATTGGTCTTCTTGTATGTGATAATAACTGCTTATCATTTTTAATCATGCACTTTATGGCCACATATTGAATTTTCAAGGGAGATAATGTATTAGCATATCATATGAATTGTTTCTGTACTTTCAAGTGAGAAATGAGAATTCACCTCTATCACCTCTATCTACTGTTATTGTCAGGTCATGTCATCTTTCAATCATATTCATAAAAAAAAGTCGTCTTTCAATCATCTTATTGACAAAGATGAGTGGAATAGATTTTCTTTCTCATGTCCTTCCCTCGCACATGAATTGCGGAAATAAATTAACTAATGATCTGTGATCCTTTTAGTTTTACTTTTACCACATCCATGAAAAAAGAGGTTCTTGTCCCCCCCGCCCCCCAAATATCAGTTATGTGAGGCCTGGTGTTACTTGAGAAACCTAGCAGATTACTATCCCTTTTTGTTGGAAGTTGTTGGAAAGGTATTATGTCTCAACTGACCCTTTTAAGGAAGCTATTCTCCTTGATGTGGGTACATGGTCCAACTTTCTTCTGGAAGGATTGGTGTTGCACTGAATTTTTGTTTTTACTGACTTTTGGTCTAATGATCAGGATGGAGTCAGGTGGTCTCTACAATTGAGAAGACATATGAATGATTGGGAAATTGTTTCCATGACTATCCTTCTTGGTATACTGGAAAATTATTAGTTATGGATCGGCAGGGAGGATTATAGAAGGTGGATGAAGCTATATAATGGAATATCTTCTCATAAATCCTCTTATGACTTGTATGAAGATCATGTGAATATGGACTTCCCTTGGGAGAACATTTGGCTTCACATGATTCCTACTAAGTTGCAGTTCTTATGGACAGTCACATGGTCTAGCATCTTGATAGTTGACAACCTGGCAAGAAGAGGTCTCATTCTTCCAAATATCTGTTTGCTATGTCATCTAGATGGGGAGTCTGTGGCACATCTTCTTATCTATTGTAATTATTCTATTGAGGTGTGCAGTGCTGTTGTAGTGGAATACGGAGTGTCATGGGTGTATCCTAGTGACCTAGATCTTTGGTAGAGGAGTGAAGGATACTGGGCTTCAGTAGGAGAGGGAAAATTTGGTTGAGGGTGTTTCTAGCAGTGATGTGTTGGTCCAAATGGTTGAAATAGCAGAGCTTTCCAAATTACTAAGAACCAATCTAGATTATCTTCAGGTGAGCAGCTTTCCAAAATTACTAAGAACCAACCTACATGATCTTCAGGTGAGCAAGGGAGATATGCTGTTTTTGGGTGTTTAAACAGCAAGGAATTTCAAAATACTAGTCTCATAGATTTGAAAAGGGTTGGGCTGGGTCAGTGCTGGGTTGGGGGGTTGCATTTTGTTTGTTTTGTAAATCTTGTTATGCTTCTCTTTGTACTTTAATTAGGGATGCCTTATCATCAATTCTGCTGGGTTGGGGATTATATTTTGTTTGGTGTGTAAAGCTGTGCTAAACTTCTTTTTGAACTTTGATTGGAGATGCCTTATTCCCAATTCTAATATAAATTTTAACCTAATCTCATAAAAAGCATCAGTTTGTGTGCAGCACTAATCACTGTAACTAAAATACCTCCACTAATGGAGGTGCTGAAGAAGCTTCATCAAGTGGATTGAATTTCCAGCTACCATACAAGAGTAAGGTGGAGTACTAGGCTTAGGGCAGCTGGACAGCCTGGACTATGATCCATTGGACCAGGACACATTGTGTTTTATGGGGTTCAAGTGCAGAATAGGATTTATTGATTTGTTTATTTTTTGAGGGTTAGTCTCATATTAAGGTGACTTAATGAGTGGTTTTATGATGTAAAGGGCAAGATTTAAAACTGTCCTGCTGAGCCTCTTTGTTGAAGTATACTGCTATATGTGATATGAGGGTATAGTAATCATTACGTTCAATTGGGGTATACACTGTATTTCATATGTATTGTAAAGGGTATAGGTGGTATTCTATACACCAAAAACCCTACACTATAAAATTATGAGATACAAACTCATACGGTTTCTATTCTTCTTATTCTTCATCTCTCCTTCTTTCTCTATTGTTTCTCCATTTGTATATATAGATTTTGTGTGCGAAATAACTTGGTATAATGGTATTAGAGTAGGAAGAAATCCTAACCAGGAATTGTCGTTGACGTCAGCATCAGTACAATCTACCAAATGGTGGAGCTCATTAATGGCAGTTTTTGATGTAGCATGATTTACCATGTTTTTTCATGCTATTGGTTCTTTGATTTGAAGACGGGAGATAATTTCTAGGGTATTTTATAAACTCATAGAAAATCTAGATCGTTTTTTTTAATACTACATCCGTTTAAGAGGTTCTTTCCACAGATGGCTGGTATGGAATTGGTTGCCCTTGTCATACGAATCATTCAAGACTGAGTTTGATGTTTTTGGTGGAGTATCGACGATTCTGTTCATAGAATCATGAAGTATATTTGATGCCCAGGCCTGTTTTCAAAGGGGTTGATTTAAATATACAATGATCAAAGATATATTTCTAGTCGCAGACTCCCATGCAACTTCTTATGTGATGTTTAAGTTTTTGTTTATGGCGTATTGTGATTGCAGTATGTCTAGATTGTCGTTTTGGTCGTGATTAGTGATATTAGACAACTTGTGACTGGTTTATTATTGTGAGTAGTATCTCATGAAAAAAGTTAGTCATGTCTAAAGTAGAATTGAACAAGTCTGAAGAGACTTTGACTATGCCTGGGGGTCTCAGCAACATGTTATCATTGAATTTCCAAGGTGACAATCCTAGTGCAGATCATCACTGTCAAACAAGATGAGATCAACTATTTAGAGTGGTCTCAGTTGGCTAAGATGTGTATCGGTGGCTGCTTTAATGGTCATGTAGTTGAGAGGTTTGGTAGTTGCATGCAGGAGGCATGGCATGCCATTTTGGTCGAGACAAGGCCATTACTCTTGTAGATGATAGGTTATATTGGCCAAGTTTGAAGAGAGATGTGACCAAAATTATAGAGTAATGTAGGATTTGTTAACTGGCAAAACAAATGAAACAATCATCTGGATTATATACTTCTTTGCCAGTTCCTCGTGCTCCTTGGTAGAATGTAAGCATGGACTTCATGTTGGGCTAACTTATGACACTTAGGAAGCATAATTTCATTTTTGTGGTAGTTGACTGTTTTTAAAAAAGAGTCAATTTCATACCATATTATAAAACCTCGGATGCATCTAAAATTGTTAAATTATTATTTGATGAGATTGTCAAGCTGCATGGACTTCTTAGTTCCATAGTGTTTGATAGAAATGTCAAGTTTATGAGTTATTTTTGGAAGACACTGGAAGATGATGGGTACTCAGCTGAAGTTCTCTACTACGTATCACCCTCAGACAGATGGTCAGGCTTAGGTGGTGAACAGGAGTTTGGGTAGTCTCCTACGTTGTTTGGTAGGAGAACATCTTAGGTTATGGGATACTGTTCTGTCTATAGCTATGTTTGCATATAATAGTTCAGTTAATAGGATCACGAGTATGAGTCCGTTTGAGATTGTCACTGGTTACAAACCTAGGGCACCTATAGACCTTATCCCTATGTCAGCTACCCATAGACATTCTGAGTTTGCATCCACTTATGCATAACATATACATTCATTATATGAAGAGATCCATAGGAAAATAATTCTTAGTAATGATAACTATAGACTATCGATTGATTTTCGTCGAGTGCATCGAGAGTTTTAGGAAGGGAATTGAGTAATTGTATAACTCAAGCTTAAGCAATTCTAGTCTGGAGTTGTCAAGAAACTACATGCACATAGTTTAGGGTCATATAAAATTCTGAGAAATGTAAGACCAAATGCTTATGTTATTGATTTACCTTTTGACTTGGGGATTAGCTCAACAGTCAATGTTAAAGACCTAGTCCCATACCATGCCATTGTTTTTTCTTTTGTATACCCATTTGCAGATTCTCAAATATAGACTTCTCAGTATACCCGATCTTTATTGCCACCACCACTTTTGATGTAGAGGCCTGAAGAGATAGATGACATTTTTTTGGATGAGGAGACAATATCTACTCTACATGGTGGCTATCGGTGCTATTTTGTCAAGTGGAAGGGCAAGACCTTGATCGACAGTTCGTGGCTGACACAGGACGAGCTCCAACAGATAGATCCTGACATCCTAAAGCAAAAGAATTTGAGATCAAACATCCAGACTCTCTGAAATACTTTTTGGGGATAGAAGTTGGCAAAACATCTTTCTTTCTTAGATGAAGTATGTATTAGATTTGTTAAAGGAAACAAGAATGACAGGCTATAAGCCTTGTGCAACACCCATAGAGGCTAACCATTGACTCAAGGAGAATGCCAATGAGAGGCTAATTGATGTAGGAAGATATGAGAGGCTAGTTGATGTGGGATATCCAAGAGATAGATTCCTATAATGTTAAAAATGATTTCAAAGCTTTAGGTTAAGTGTTAGGGTTTAGGGAAGCCTTAAATTAACGAGAAAGCCTTTACAAGGCCCTAACTAATTTATGAGTACCTTTGGAGAGACCCTAAAATAATATGAGAATGGAATTTACTAGGTCGTAACTAATTCAAGAGAGAAAAGTATCCAATAATAAGAATTAAAAAGAAGAAAGAAAAAAGGAATAAAAAGAGATTAATGTTAAGATGGAGAAATATTAAGGAATAGGTTGTTGTAAAATTTTTTGATTTCAAGAACAAGAGAAAATAGAGATTTATGATTCTTGAATGAAAATATTGTAGAAAATTAAAATCTACAACAAATATGTAAAATAGGAAGTAGAAAAGAAGATGAAAAAGAAGAATTTTCTTTGTAGAAAATAAAATAAGAAAATAGAAGATGGCGTAAGAAGAAAATGTAAGAGGTTAGAGAAGAGAATAAGAAGTAGAGAAGTGCTCACCTGAACCGGTAGGGATTAGAGGAGATACTAGCCGTATGGCTTTGAAGCAATTCTCAAATATTTATTTTAGCAAAACTGGTCGTACAAGAGGTCTTAGGAGCTATTTATAATGAACAAATTGGACCAAAATACCCCTTCTTGTACGATCAACAAAAAAAAAAAAAACCAAAAAAATTCTAAAAAAAAATCTCAAGACACTCCTAAACTTCTCATAATTCAATTCCAACTTACTACCATTTTTCTAACTTGGCTTTAATGGCTTTACTACATCTAAATCACTAATTAAAGCTTTATAAAAATTGAAAATAACAAAAAACTAAGGCATTAATGGCCTGAACACCAAGTAGGCTTCTTCAAAATTTCTTTATTCTTTGCCTTAGGCTTCCAAATGGGATAAGTTATTTCTAACCATCATAATGCTGCCGCATCAACTCCCCCTTTTTAGAAAACTCAACCCCGTTGATTTTGAGTGGAGGTCCAGGAATTCCTGCTCTGCCATGTCGTGTAGGTTGCTAGGGTAAAGAACCAACAGTCTTCTTCTTGGGCTCCATGAGACCTATCTCTTGTGTAGCACTTATAGGATAATGAAGTCCTATAAATCTCCGATTTGCTATTTCTCTGACTTCTTCTTTTAGTGCCTCTGCCTCGAGGATCATCTCAGGACTTGGTTCATAACTTCGGTTCATAAGCTTCCTCTTTTAGATCATCTTTTTGTGTAGGCTTTATAAGTCCCACAAATTTTCTAGGGCATTGAGATTTGTGATGACCATAGCCCTTGCAATTGAAACATTGATCTGTCATAGGCTTGAATACTGAACCCTCTAAGCCTTGGGATCGTGTTAGTGAAATTTGAGACTGAGACCAATTAAACTACTTGCTAGAAGACAGATGACCAACCATTGTACTTCTGGAAGCACTTTCTATTATAGGCTTCTTGGTATAGAGTGTCTGAATGTTCTCTTTGATCTGGTATACAACCTGAATAACATCATCCACAAAGTGTAATAATGTTAGCTTAGTCCTTGTGAAATGTGTGGCTATAGTCCCTGCCTATACAAGGAAACAAGAATCTCATCATTCCACTTTATGCCAACTCAGGTAGATAGGTGTTGGAACTTACTAGTGTAAGCTTCCACGCTTATAGTTCCTTGTCTAAGCTGAGTCAACTACCAAAATTTGCTCTGGCATAGCTCTCCTTATATTGTTGCCACCACATAAGAGTTGTTCCCTTTAATTTAGCTTCAACAAACTGAAGCCTGCCACTACAGAAATTTGGGACATCCAATCTGGCAAACTTGTTTGCCTCTTGAGATGCTGGATGTAGGACTGTCAATCGGGTCGGGTTAGGTTGGGCAGGGGTCAACCCGAGTCCAGCCCGAAGTATAAAACCCTAGCCCGAGCCCAAACTCAGCCTGAGTCCCTCTACCCGAGCCCGACCCATTGTAATTATTTGGGCTTTGGACCGAGTTTGGGTAATCCGAAATAGAGTGGAGACATATAAATACAAAAATGTTATGCTCTTAACCACTCAGCCAAAATGATGTTTGTTGGTTAATGTTCTAAATTTATTTGCTTTACTCTAACAATAAACCCTTTTACATTTTCACCATCTAAATTGGTAGAAGTTTTAGAGCTTTAGTAGCAATTTTTTTTCACCATCCAAATTAATCCAATGAAATATATAAATCAAAAAAATATTTTTTTTGGTCTTCAGGCTAGTTTCATGTTTTATTCACATTAGTTCGGGCCTAATATTTGGGCCCGAGCCCAACCCAACCTACCCAATTTTCGGGCTAGTCAAGTCGGGCTTTAGACCAACCCAACCCAATTTACAGTCCTAGCTGGATGTGTCTGCGTCATAGATTTACGATCAGTCTCTCTCATTTGGGAAGTCTCCCCATGTTGCTTGATAAGAGGTGTCTCATGAACTAAGGTTTCCACATGATGATTAGAGGAAGACACTAGCTATGAAGATTCCCCATCTTGGACAGATTCTTTACCTTTCTTTAGACCTTGAATGTCTAAGCAGATGCTTTCGATTGTACCCACTAGCTGTTGAACCAAAACCTCAAGCCTATCTATACGGGAAGTCAATTCTGTCTTGGTGGACTCCAATTCACAAGTCTGTTTTTTTACCTCAATTGACAAATCATAGTTACAGCCTCCCATGGTGTTTAAGGCTTGTTCAATTAATTTAGGGCTATTTAAAACCCCAAAATAATTCAGGATAGCCCTAAAATGATTGATTGTCTTTTAAAGAGTATGAGGAAACCCTAAAATGGATTGGAAAAGGTTTAGAATTGCTCAAAAGAATTTAGGGTAATTCCTAAATTAATTTAAAGCCTTTTTGAAAGACCCTAAATTGATTTTAGACACTTTTGAAGGAATCCTAAATACTAGTGATAACAATGTGCACAATTTAAGAGATGAACAAGAAATCAATTAGGTTTTTGATTAGAAAGAATCCCAGCTAGAAAGGAATTCGTTGGAAACCTGACTTTGATACCAAATATGATTTGTGATATCCATGAAATGGATTCCTACAAAGCTTTAGGTTAAGCGTTAGGGTTTAGGGAAGCCGTAAATTAATTAAAAAGTCTTTGAAAGGCCCTAACTAATTTATGAGTCCCTTTAGAAAGACCCTAAAATAATATGAGAAATACATTTATGAGGTTGTAACTAATTCAAGAGAAAAGTATCTAACAATAAGACTTAAAAAGAAGAAAGAACGAAGGAATAAGAAGAGATTAATGTAAAGATGGAGAAATATCAAGGACAAGGCTGCTGTAAAAAAATTTAGATTTCAAGAACAAGTGAAAATAGAGATTTATGATTCTTGAGTGAAAATAGAGATTTATGATTCTTGAATGAAAATATTGTAGAAAATTAAAATCTACAGCAAGTATGTAAAATAGGAAGTAGAAAAGAAGATTATAAGAGAAAAAGAATAATTTTCTTTGCAGAAAATAAAATAAGAAAAGAGAAGATGGTATAAGAAGAAGATTTAAGAGGTTAGAGAAGAGAAAATAATAAGAAGTAGAGAAGTACTCACTTTAACTATGAGGGATTGGAGGAGATACCAGCTGTATGGCTTCTAAGCAATTCCCAAATCGTTATTTGAGCAAAATTGGTTGTACAAGACGTTTTAGGACCTATTTATGATAAAAAAAGAAAAGAAATTGAATCAAAATACCCCTCTTGTACGGTCAGTCCAAAAAAACCAAAAATTCTAAAAAAATCCTAAAACACTCCTAAATTTCTCCTAATTCAATTCCAACTTACTACGAACTTTCTAATTTGGCTCTAATGACCTTATTACGTCCAAAATCACTAATTAATACTTCTAGAAATAGAAAATAACAAAAAACTAAGGCATTACTGGCCTGGATAACAAGTAGGCTTCTTCAAAATTCTTTTATTCTTTGGCATAGGCTTCCAAATGGGATAAATTCTTTCTAGGCACCATAATGCTGCACTACATTTTTTCTATTAAAAAAAGTCCTAATGCTTAGAGACTTACTTTATGCTTAAAAAAATCTCTATGCTTAGTCACAACAAATTCATTAGTATTTGATTTAAAGATCAGGTGATGCATAAATAAATCTTACTTGCTCAATTGTGCTCCAATTGCACTCACAAATCAGCAGAGCACAAGAGCTGCATCTGAGGCTTGAAACAATGTTTTGCAATTGTTATTTGGGGCAACTATCTCCATAGGTCAATTCATCTTCCAATATGTCAATATTGAAGAACTACAACAATTGAGGCTCAATGAGTGACATGTTGCAACTTGTAATCCAAAATCGATTTAGTGGGTTATGGTATACTTCTTGGGTCTTTTTGCTTGTGAGTTTGGCAGTCTCACTCCCAAAATAGCCCTCCGCTCCTTTGAAGGAAAGTTCAAGCCAAAAAAAAAAAGGGATATTGGAAATGGAAGAAATCAGGGTCTTTTTCTTTAGAAAAAGCTCACATCTTTCTCCAAGGTACATTTTTTTTTTTGATAAATAAGGAAACTTTATTAAGGAAAGGAAGCAGCAGAGACTACAAGCTGCGGGTAGGAAGCATAAGGGATGCACCTGAGCCCCACCAAGACACAGGAAGAAAAAAATAACCAAGACAACAGACCACCTACAATTCATACAAACAGTCTAAAATCCCAATCGAAGATCCATGACATGAACTGATTCTTTTTTGAAACAAAGCTCAGAAGAGAGCCATTTGGAATCTTGGAGATGGATGGCACCTTGCTTTTAAAGATGTGCACTTTCTGCTCCTCCCATAAGCTCCAACAGATCACAAAAAGGAACAGCCCTCCAAATCGAAAGGCCCCTTATGCTGAAAGCATTCGAGGGCGAGCAAGACCAGCTCCAGATAAGGGCCTTAACAGAATACGGCTGCACCAAGAGGTCTTGAGAGCAGCATAAACTCCCATAATGAGTCTGCAACCAAGCAATGAATAAACAAATGGCTAGGCGCCTCACTTTTAGCAGAACAAATACAGCAACGGTTCGGCATTGGCATACCCCTAGCAATAATATTGTCTATTGTAGGAACGCAATTCCACCACAACATCGAAAGAAAGAACGAGATTTTGGACGGGATACACCGACTCCAATTTCCAAATGAATCTAGCTGGGAAACTGATGACTTCGTCTTGAGCTAAAGCCGAATAAAAGGGATTGACCAAAAGACCTTAATGCGATTCCTCTACAACATTCAAAGATTTTGGACGGGATACACTGATTCCAATTTCCAAATGAATCTAGCTGGGAAACTGATGACTTTGTCTTGAGCTAGAGCCGACTAAAAGGAATTGACCAAAAAACTTTCTTCTCATTCAAATACCACGCCCTTTCGTCCTCCAGCTCTCTATCTCCAAGCTGATAAGCCTCAAGCATAGCAAAGATCCTAGCCACATCATCGACTTCCCAATCATTGATATTTCTCCTGAGCTGGATATTCCATGAGCAAAAAGACCTAATACAAACGATATGATCTTTTACCAACCTGTCCTTCACCCTACTTATGTATAGAGAAGTTATCACAAATCTTCAAAATAGGATTTTGGATTTTTAAAGCCCGAAAATTTTATTGTGAAGAATTGTGATATCTTCTCTATTTCTAGGTAGGATTTCTTTATGTCAAGTTTTGGTTTACAATGTATATTTGGAAAAAGATGTGAGCTTTTTCTGGAGAAAGACCCTGATTTCTTCCATTCTTATTTTTCTATGAGTGTTCTGAAGATATTGCAACCCATAGAATTTGAATGGCAAGCATAGATCAAAAACTCGGGATCGGGATCGGGATCGGACCCGTGCGATCCCGATCCGATCCAGTCATGGATCGGGCGATCCAGTCAAGGATCGGCCGATCCACTGCGGATTGGCCAGCAACCGGATTGCCCTAAAAAAAAAAAATCAAAAAAAATCAAAAAAAAATTTAAAAAACTTTATTATGTTAGTTAGAACCTATCTACCTTGTTTCTAGTCCAAAAAATTATTGTTTTTAACATGTTTTATGAATAAAAGTCCAAAGATAAGAATAAGATTCATAAAAAAGTAGAAACAAAAAATTACCAA
>JAOXJP010008553.1:0-17933 GCA_025762735.1 Platanus orientalis | reverse complement strand
GCAGCTTGTAATTTAACAGCAGATAAGGCTTTAAACAGAGCGGAATGGCGGAACAGGATTCATGTAGCCGACCCCAACTAGTTGGGATAAGGCTGTTTGTTGTTGTTGTTGTATTTATCATTAAGATATGTGATAAGACCCGTCACACCTTGTTTATGGTGTGAATTGTCTAGCTCTTCTCATCGGAGATTAAATGGTGTGTTTGGCTCTTCTCACCAGAGATTAAATAGTGTGTCTGACCCTTCTCATCAGGAATTAAATAATGTATTTAACCCTCTTCATCAGGGATTAAATGGTGTAATTGTTATCTGTAATGGCTTATATATTTAATTTATATGTTATGTTACGTTCAGTTCACTTATTTGTATATGTTTTATTAATTGTTTTGTTTTGTTTTGTATCATTTACATGTATTTGTTTTGATTGTTTTCCATTCAGTATATGTTTTACCATTACCATATGTTTAGACAATTCAGTTCCGTATTTTGTTAAAATCATGCAATTATCTGTTTTGTTTTCTGATTCGTGCTAATTCTTAATCCAATGTCCCTTTAGTTTACTGTTTTCTTATTAAATTTGTCAAGCTTAGCCCAATTTGACACCATAGATGATGAGGGGGTAGTTGTGTAACAGTTCGATTAGAGATCGGCTAGAGATCCAAATGGAGTTGATTTATTTCAGTTATTTAAGTTTAGAGACATGACATTATTTTCGGTTCAATTTTATTTCAATTTAAAATGAGGTAATAAGTTAGTGTGTTTTAGTATTTACATTTGTTATGTGACTTTCAGTTGATGCTTTAGTTATGTCAGACTATTAGTTTATTTTATTAGGAATGTCAGACTATGTTTCAGGACTATGCTTATGAATTATAGATTTTATTTACAGGTCAGATTATGAGATGTGAATGGTTATGTTTTTAATATGCAATTCTGCTGAATAAGAAATAATAAGCGAAAATTTTATAAGCAATATACAGGATATGAATGAATGATGTAATGTAATAAGCAATATACAGGTATTTGGAAAGAGCATAATTTGATAATTTTTTGAGGGTTAGGTAGCTGGTGTTTCACTTCTAAAGAATTTATGGGCTCTTTCTTTCAACCTTTCTGATAAATTGGGTGTTCATTATGTCTTCAAGTTCTCACAGGATGGGGAGAATGTAGAAAGTTGGATCTCCACCTTCGGAATTTCTAAAGCTTAATTTTGATGGTGCTTCAAAAGGTAATCCATCCAGGACCAGCTGGGTTTGATTGTGTGATAAGGGATAGTAATGGGGGCTGTTAAGCGGGTTTCTGCGGATCCGTTAGGTTCTTGTGATGCTCTAAAGGTAGAGATTTTGGGGCTGCTCATGGGCCTTCACGACCTCTGCAACTCAGATGCTTCCAAAGTTATCATTTAGGGTGATTCCGCAGTTGTGATTGGATGGGCAAAAGGAAATGTTTCTTTGTGGTTGGAAATATACTCACTTGATTCACGAGATCAAGGGCAAGATAGACGCTTTAGATTGTTCAATCTACAGCGTCAATATGCTGGCTGATTCCTTAGCCAATTGGGGAGTAGGGGCAGTGATTTTGTTTTGCCTTGATGTAGTTTTGCCCTTCGGGGCGTAATGTTGTTGTATTTTGGTTTTTTTTTTAATAAAATCCTTAATTAAAGAGAGAGAGAGAGAGAGAATTAAGAATAGACTTGAATGAGAGAGAGAGAGAGGAAATAATATTCAAAAACGCTAATAAAAATTAAAGAGTTCCAGATCCAGAATTCCGGGGGGGTTTAAAATATCGATACCGTCGTTTTTATCATCTGGACTCGTTTTCAGGGCCATCCAGGTAGAATTGGTCCCTCGGGCGACCAAACAATTTTCCTAGCTCCAAAACAGGGGGAAAAAAAAGGAAGAAAGAAAGAAAGAAGTTCTGACAAAGGAGATTATGAGATCCTAAGTTCTGAGGTGTCCGTCGGAGGCAGAAAAAATGTAATCGTAGGTGATAAAACATAGATACACATACCCGGTGGATGCTGGGATAGGGGCCGGAACTGGGAGGGGAGTACGCATTTGGTGCGGCGCATCCTGAAACAACTTTTTCCCGAATAAGTCGCGACCGTCGGGGTTGTCCGTCTCCAGCCGTCTTCCGGTGTCAACATCGCGGGCTTCCGAGACATTATTATTACCATTAGCTGCATCAATATTGGCACTCAGACCCCCCATCTCCTCTTCCAAGTCTTCTGCTTTGTTCTTCTGGATGTGACTGTCCCTATTTTCCTTTTCCGGCTCCACTTCAGACTTTCCAGACGTTTTCAAAAAATCCATGCCCTTTATCTTTTCTGGCAAAGGTAATAAACTCGAACCCTAACCCTGCCTTTTAAGTCACCAAGATCGACTAATTTCTCTAGTATTCGCGGATTCAGCGACAAAATATGAAATGATCCAGGAATTCCGGAGGAAAACGAAGGAGCTGACAGGTTAAATGTGGAAAATAGGCGAAAAAAAAAAAAAAAAAAATATATATATATATATATATATATATATATATATATATTATTGTTTTAATTGATAAAAACCGGTTATGATGGAATCTCAAATTTAACACGTTTTATGTAACCTGATATACGTCATGACATGGGACCGGCCGTAGCATTATATCCGCACTAGCCGGTAGTTTTTATAGCTCCATGTGTTTGGTAGATCGGATCCTCTCCTGTCACTTATGACCTGCTAAGGTCTTGTTTAACAGGTGATGGGACATTATCGAGGAAAAAAGTGAATTACAAGTTTTAAAAAGCACAACTCCTTTTTTCCCGCCAATCATCTCCCACCACCTATTAGACAGGACCTTGACAGGTCATATACCGACAAGAGAAAATCATTTACGGCTGTTTGGGTGTTCTGATTAGAAAAACTAGTGGATGTAATGTAAAAGTGGATTCTTTCCAATGCACATTTTAGGGGGATTATCAGTCAAGAGAAGACTCTTTCCAACACACATTTTATATAGATTATCAGTTAGACCAACCACATCAAATATGGCAATAGCATCTATTGGTGTTTTTGTTGGAGCAACCTCTTCTAAAAGTCTACTTTTCAATGTCTCAAATGATATGTGATTTGAAATTTTCTATAGAAAGTTATAACTATTTTACCACAAGGTGTTTGTGCTAAAAATTCATAACACACCCCTCATGATAGGTCTTGAACGAGTCTTGGATGGGTTTTAGGCAAAACCATTCAGAAAGACGGGTCTAAGCCCTTGGCTTTTTCATTTATGAGATTTTTGTAGTTCATAACTAGTCACTGATCTCTTGACTGGTCAAGGCCGTAACAAGTCTCCAATCTCCTAATTGGTCAAGACTATAAATTCTAGGGGAAAAAAAGTGAAAGATGTACAAAAATGACATGGTTTTCTCTCATTTGACCTCCACACGAGTGGGGTTTCCTTTTAGATTGATTATAACCCCTTTTAGACCTCATTTGGGTCCATAGACCACTTAGAACATAAAGAGAACGTGTGAGATAGAGTTTGGATATTTGGAAAAAAGAGAAAAACACTTATTCTCCAAGAGTAATGTGAGTCTTTAATACTTATATTTAGTTTTGTTTATCAATTTCTTTATAATTTTTTGTTAGTTTATGGATTTTAACCATAAATTTATGGTTTAATATTGGAAAAAATGTGGTTCAAGAGAAAATGAAGTACTACTTGAAAACCTATTTAGCTATAAGAGGATGGAGCTTGTTGTAAGTAGTTATATAAAACTTATATGGTTTTTTTTTCTTTTTTCTTTCTTTCTAAGTTCCTATCAAATCTTTATCCATTTTGTGATTTGTAATGAAATCTTACCATATTATGCTAGGATCTTAGAAATCATTAATTTAATTTTAAAAAATGTAGTTTTACATGATATGTATATGTATTTCCTTAAGATAATATATTTCATGAGTTTTGAAAGCTTGTAAGTGAAGATTGTATGAATCTAATCTCTATGATAACTACTAATATATGAAAAGCTTAATTTGCCCTGAAAAACATGAATGCTTGAATTGTAGTTAAGCATCTTTTAAAATATCATTGTAAGAATAGAGAAATTGATCTGAATATATATATATAAAAAATGACTATTATGCAACTCATTAAAATGATAATAGCTAATGGTAACATATAAATTTCTTATGAATTGTTATAAAATGATTCAATTGAATTATGAATTGAGATTATGGATGATTGGGAGCATGTGTAATATGATTATTATTAGAACTCTCACTAATGTATATGTATTGATTGTATGATGTTTGGAAACATAATAATATACAGAATTTTATGATTTCGTATAGAATAAGTTATATATTGATGTGTTGATGTTGCATATGTGTATAATTAAACTACCAAGTGTATGATACAAAATTTGATGTCTTTTAAATGAAGTTAGTGAATGTCTCAATTGATGGCTTGTTTTTATATAATTATACTAGTGAATGTATCATGATATAATACGTACTTCGTGTGTTAGATTAAATAATACACCATATAATGACAATGTAAGGTAAATGGTCATGGACAATTAAAATAAACGAAACGGATAAAAGATTAAAGAAAAATGAAAGAAGATAACAAATAAAAATATAAACAATTGCTAAGTTGGTGAAAGAACCCACCTAGGGGAGTAAAATGATGATAAGTAGATGTGGCTAATATATAAAGAATAAATGTATGTGACAACCCTTGCTATTAGGGAATAATACAATATGCCGATGGTCATTGTTATTAGGATGATACAATATGTCGATAGTCCTAGCTATTGGGATGATGCAACATGTTGTCGGCCCTTATTGTTAGGGTATAAACAATAAGCCGACGACTGTTATAGTTAGGGATAATACAATATGATAAAATGTAAAAAAGTAAAATAAAGTGTAATCAAATAAACCAAATTGTAAGTAAATGTAATAAAGTTTAAGTGATGGTTCTCCCATTAGGGTATAATGTAATGGTACGATGGCCCTCCAATTAGGGTTTAATTTAATGATATGATATATGCATGGTCATTCTATTTAGGAATAGTACAATGTGTCAAAAAATAAATAATCTAAAAAACCCACTATTGGTGAAAAAGTAAAGTATGATATGAAGAAGATAAAAGTTCATAAGGTATGTAAAAGAAGTGAAACTATGTTAAGAATGAACGAAAAATTTTAAGAAAAATAAAATGACATGAAAAGAAAAGGGAAGCGTAAAAGCTTAAAAAATAAGGTAAAGTTGTAAATCGTGTAAATAAAAAATTATATATTAAAACAAGGAAACGGGAACTTCTAAGTTTAACGTGTAAGAAAGGTTCATAAGTTACATAAGAAAAAAAAAGTTTTATGGAAGGAAATGAAAATATACGAACTACTAATGAAAAGATAAGTCATTGAGACAATTAAGTAAAATAAATGTAAAATAAATTTGTAAAAGTATGTAATCTCCAAGAGGAGATAGAATTTCCTAATCTATATAAGAAAATAGTAAGATGTATGCGATGACCCTCTCATTGGGGTATAATTCAATGATATGATGTATATAATTGCCCCTCATTCGAGTGTAAATTAGTGATAATATATGTATGATAGCCCTCACATTGGGGTAATGGTATAATGATCAATGATAAGTGTCAAATATATATTGAAAAATGACAAGTAAATGACAACTGAACGATGTTGAATGAGTAATATGATAAGTGACACAACAATGATAATGTAAATGATAAGTACTAATGTAATGATAGGCTTGTTAAATATAAAAGTAGAATTTCATGTCTCACTGTTAAAATGCTTAGTTATGATTGCTAATTGCTTAAGAATGTTGCATGTTTATCTTTAAATAATTTGTAAATGCATATTTGTTTTAGAAAAGTTTAGCATATGCATGAGAAATGATAGAAAATGCTTATTAGGATGTATTCTAAGTATCTTTACCATTAACGGATTAGAAAATGCTTACCATGTGATTGAATGCACACTTTGTCATACAAAATATACTAGTGAATGAACCCGTGCAAGCAAGGGTAAGGATACTCAAAACATAAATAAAAATGAAAAAATAAAACAAAGAAGTACATAAATAAAGATGTAAAATAATAAAATAAAAAATAAAAAAATGAAAATTAGAGGAAAATTTTAAGAAATAAAATTAGTAAATACAAAAAATATATATTTAGATTCGTTGGATAAAGGAATAAAAGAAACTGTTAAATAAAATTTATATAAGTAGCAAGCATCAACCAAAATGAAAACTCCATGACTGTTATGAAAGAAAATAGAAGAAAAATGCATTAGGAGGTGACTGATCTATGGGTTATATCAGTGTGTGTGCATGACTTGTTCTTATAAAATCTAAATAAAAAATAATAGAAAAACCATATTAAAAAAGATAAAAAAAAACTTTTACTTATCAATGCCAACTCCACCATAAACCACAACGCTAACCTACTCATGACGGGTTGCTACATAGTTTAAGTGCTATCCATTGTGATGCCAAACCTCACCTATAGCAGATGAATCAACAACCCGATGATGGTAGCCCACATCAAGAGCCACATTAGCGAGTATCTAGCAATGATTACTCGATGATAGTAGCTTATATCAAGAGTCACAAGAGCAAGCACCTAACAATGGCACCAGGCTATCGTGAGAAAGGTGGAATAGCATAACAATTAGCCAATTGAACTCTCTCCCTTAAAAAAGATAAAGAAAAAAAAGTTGCATACCAATCAAAGTTTCTCTACAAATTCCCAAAGCACAAAGGTGTACAAAATTGCACCAATTTTTTAAAAGCAAAGAAAAAAAAATTGTCCTACCTTTTTATGCCTAAGAAATAAGGGGGGAGGCTACCCTGAAATGAATGATCACTTAGAAAAAAAATCAAAATGAACTTTTGGATATAAAAAATGAACTTTTGGACATAAAATTTATCACTCCCAATAACATATTCCACATCCAACCCTTTACTTCTCTTGAGGAATTCCAAACAGATCTCTGACAACCATGGTGAGAGATTCATAGTCGTTATCTTATTTTATCCATAGGCGAAGATGAGATTCCTTGCAGCCACACATTAGTCTTGTCATTGTCGTAACAGTTCCATCAAACTCATCATTGTCATCACTCTTGTCAGTCTCATTGTCATTGTTCCTCCCAATAAGTGAGGGGCTTGAGAGGATAAGGAAATCTAGGGTTGAGGTTTTTTTTTTAGAATAGGAAAGAGTGGAGTGAAGAGTGGTGTTGCATGGTCTCTAATAATTGTGCATTTAAAATGGATGGTCTCTAAAACTGTCTCTAATAAAAAAGAGAAACAAACGGAAGATGAAGGGATGGGACAATGATTCTCAAAAGAAAGTATTGAAAATAAAATAATTAAAAAAATGGTAATACTCTGATAGTTGTACAATTAAAAAAAGAGGTAAATTGATGATTTTTTTCGTTGATCAAAACGGATGGATTAACTTACCAAAATAAATGGATGCATTCATTATTTTTCCATTAATCTTTGATGGCCCAACGTGTGAGATGGATATGTCGGTTACATATGGTATTATGGATACATTAGGGAAGAGAATAAAAAAAGGTTTAATGGAAAGATTTTAGGAAGAACGATAGAGAGGATGAATAAGGAAATAAAGAACCATGGTTTATTAAATAAAAAAGGCTAAAGAAAAAATTAATTAAATTGAAATTAATTGGATTAAATTATAGTATAGGCGTCAAGTTGTAATCGGAAGTGACGTGGAATCTCTAAAAAAAAATAGCAAAAATCAAAAGAAACAAAAGAAGAGGGAGTCTACGCTGGCACCCCATTTCTCTTAATAATAGATAATAGATAAATTGAAGAAAAGAAAGGCTTAATTAAAAATGTTTTGAATAAGATTTAAAATAAAAAAGAAAAATGTTTTAGAGGAGAAGAAATAGAATGAAACTCTTTAATAGAAAATAAATATAATAATAGATATGGAGTGAAAAGGAAAGTTGATGACATAATAATACATGAACTTATTTGAGACAAATTAAGGGAAAAAATTGAAGAGATGATAAACAAATTTAGGAGATAAAGGAAAATAGAGAAGATGAGGTATTACGTGGTGAGGTGTCAAAATCTAATATGGCTTGAGTTAGATTGCTGTATAAATGTAGAATTTTAATTGGATGTGAGGTGGTATGTCTAAAAAATTAGCAAATATCAAAGAAAAGATATGGGGGGGCAGCATGGCAATCTCGTTTCTTTTAATAATATATAGTAAATAATAGATAATAGATATAGATAATATAGATGGTAGATTGGAGAAAAGAAATGACTAATTATGAAATGTTTTAAATAAGATTTAAAATAAAAAAGAAAAATGTTTTGGGAGAGAAGAAATATAATGAAACTCTTTAATAGAAAATAAATATAATAATAAATATGGAGTGAGATAGAAAAGTTGGTGATATAATAATATATAAATTTATCAGAGACAAATCAAGAAAAGAATTAAAGAGATGATGAACAATTTTGGAGATAAAGGAAAATAGAGAAGATGAGGAATTACGTGGTGAGGTGTCAAAATCTAATAGGGCTTGAATTAGATTGTTGTATATGTGTAGAATTTTAATTGGATGTGAGGTGGCATGTCTAAAAAATTAGCAAAAAAAAAAAAAGGGAGCGTCAACATGGCAACTCCGTTTCTCTTAATAATATATAGTAGATAGTAGATTTATTAGAGACAAATTAGGAAAATAACTAAATAGATAGTGAAAAAATTTAGGAGATAAAGGAAGATAGAGAAGAGGCAATGTATTACATGGTGAGGTGTCAAAATCTAACAAGACTTAAGTTAGATTGTTGCACAGGTGTAGAATTTTAATTGGATGTGAGGTGGCACGTCTAAAAAATTAGCAAAAATCAAATAAAGATGGGAGCACCAGTGTGGCAACCCCATTTCTCTTTATATATATATACGAGATGAGATGTATGGGTAAATTAACATTAAATATAATTAAAGAAAGGGTTTAGAGATGTTACAGAGGATTTTTAGGAGGGACAATGACACAAAGTAGGGGAAAAAATAAAGTTTCCCACATGTGTGGTGTATATGTGTGAAGGGAAGCAACAAAGGCTACCACATCAGATTTCTTTGTTTTAGTATATAATATAGATATAGATAAGATAAAATGTATGACTAAATTAGCATTAAATATAATTGAAGAAGGGATTTAGGGATGTTACAGATAATGTTTAGAAGGGGTGATGAGACAAAATAAGGGAAAAAATAAAGGTTCCCACATGTGTGGTGTATATGTGTGAATAGAAGCAAAGAGGGTTGTCACATCAGATTTCTTTGCTTTAGTATATAATATAGATTAAAAAAATGTTTTGGATTGTAGAATTATGCATGTCGCCGTGTATTGATCTCATATGATAAACCATGATGATAAGTTGCATAGATCTTGTAATGCATAGTAGTTAATGGACATACGCTTACACATACCTACATGCTGAAAATTGTATGCACTTAATGTAAAAAAAATGCCAAATATTTTATATTGAAAGATTCATGTTCTATTCATCTGGTTTCGTTATAAGTTTTTTACACCTACTTATGAGCTGTGAAACTCACCATTCCATGCCATTTTTCATGTGAGATTTAGTACAAGAACATCTTTTAGAGCACTTAAGATTCATAGAAAGACATGCATGTGGATGCCATTCCTAGTTTTATTTTTCAGTACTACTATAGACTTTGTTGTTGTATTGAACCGGATTTATTTAAGATGTATTAACTTTAATACTCAATACATGTGGTTGGTAAGCTTCACATTCTAGACATTGGTTTAGAGGCTTGTACCTCCTATGTTAATAATGGGAGGTAAGGATATGGATGTTAGAATGTGTATATTTTTATATTCTTATTTTTGTTGCACATTGAGGATTATGGTTAATTGTGATTGATTCTTATTTCGTTGCGTATATTATGTTTAAGTTTTTAAGGTTTAGTTTACAAGTAAACCTATAGGTTAAAGAAATGTAATATATATATAGTTATTGGATTATGGATTCGGTTAGTAGTAACCTGATCATGCCTAAATAAGGTTATGAAATTTGGGACTGTTACAACCAATTTGTACGAGATTTATGGCATAGTATATGTCAAACTCCCTATTAATTATTCTCAGTCTAAACTTGGAGGCTTGACCTAATGGCTTAATCCATCCGTGGATCTCCTTTGTTTCAATATCCAACATAGAACTTTCAAATCAACGGAACACTCACAAGACACTCTTCCATTAAAACAGACAAATTTTTTGCGCAAACTATCATGTCCCAACGTGGATTACTATTCAACTACAACTCCCAGGAGTATTAAGTGCTGAAATTTGATCACATATGTCTCATACATAATTAACTAGTTTAGAATTCTCATGCTCTCTTAGATCTTAGGATCTCATTCTAGAGTCATTAGAGTATCAAACTCCTGTCTTTTTTTATATTAGCTAATAATTTAATCTCGACCATGTACCTACCATTGTGTCATAAGACTTGTATCTATTGGACAGACTGAATCCCTAGTCAATGAACACACAACATGTTAATTTGTCATACTTGAATCCCATAGATTCAGTTATCACTCAAAGAGCATCCATGATGGGCATAATCCTGATGTCAAAGCATCCAAGACCTCTTGTAGGAGTACCAACCTCCTAGGAAACACCATAGCTCAATAAAGCCTTATATTGTTTCCTAAGGATAGAGGTACCAACAATGACATGTTCATCATCACACCCCCACTAGCTTACAACAATTGAACATATCCTTGGCATTTGTGTGTGTCTACTCCAATTAGTAGTTTGTATTAACATATGTCACATCTTTCAACATTGATCCCATATCAACTACCATAATCGACTCATCTCATCCACCATGTTGAAACTCACATTATCGTGCTTCTCTAGAAGATAGGCACAAGTCAATCCAATTAACTTTTCACAATCGTAAAAGGTTGTAGTGACCTACTACCTCATACGAGGTTTTCATTCCATTTTTCGTGTGTTATGCATTTCCAACTGATGAGATAAGGGAATTTCTTCAATCAAGGCGTCTAAGGGCCCTCACATGGCACTAACACTTGTTTACATATACTAAAGGTTCCTTATATGACGTACCTTGAAGTCCTTTGTGCAACACACTCTATAGGCCTAAGATATTGTAAGAAAGATAATGTGAGAATGAGATAGGATGGTGAGTGATTTAAGACCTAAATTGGAGACATAACATAATATAGGAGTGTGCATGAGGCTTAGGAAGAGACACAGGCCAAGAGAGAACCAAAGGGATTTAACTATGCAAACTGACCAACTTCGATTGATCAAAAAAATTTGGAGCGGTCGAACTTCTACCAGTCGAAATCAGTTCGAATGGTTGAAAGTTTTATGGAGAAAAACCACATTCAGAAAATGCACTTCAACGGATTGAAAAATGTTTGATCAATCGAACTTTGGTTGGTCGAAAAAAGTTTGAGCGATCAAAAGTCCCAGAGTGTAAAACACATTTGGAAAAACTAGTTTTTGACTAGTCGATAAAAATTTGGAGCATTCAAAATGTTTCGACTGATCACAAATATTTTTAACTAATTGAAACTCATATTTTGAGGAAAATACAAATACGACAAAAAATATGAAATTTTCCATTTATAGAAGTTGGGATTTGTTTGTGACGAAACAAAACCCCTAAATTACACAATTTATATCATAAAATATAAGAAAAGGGTTAAGGGATGAAAAAATAGGGAGAAATGGGAAGTAATAGGATAATTTTCTCTCTAGAGAGTTAGGTAAGTCCAAAAATCCTATACCTAGCTAAATTTAAGAAGGATTTGTGGACTCTCAATTGAATTTTTTATAGATCTATAGTTTTTTGAATGTGGATTCATGTTTAAATTTCAGAGAATGGAAGTGAAGAGATGATTCTTTGATAATTGTTGCTTAGAGATTTAATGGAAAAATATATTTAGTGTTGCAAGTAATTATGCATTATATGTAGCTTGTTTTTCATTCTTAGGATCATGGATCCATTTGATTTCAGTGTTTTACATTGATTATTTGATTTCTCATTTGATCCTTAGATCCAACTGAACTTGTAAGTAATTATGCATGATATGCATTTGTTTTCTTTCACAGGATATTAGATTCATGTGATTTCAAAGTGTTATCTGCAATAATTTCAAGTGAAATTTAAATGATCTTAGACACATGTATTCCCATGAGTTTTCTTTAAGGATTTCAAGTGAATTTGTATGAGTCCTATTTATTAGCAAGTGATTAAACTTTATTTGCATCATTATCTCGTCCCTAAGATTATAAATCAATGAATCTCAGTTTTGTGTATTATATGCAATTGATTCTTACTTTGATTTAATTCAAATCTATATGGTGTATATGCATGTTTCCCTTCATCAATTCTTAAGATCTATGTGATTCTATATGGACTCTTCATAAACATCAAGTGATTTTGTGTGAATTACTTCTAATCCATTCGAATATTTAGATCCAATTGAATTCCAAGTTCCAAGTGAATTAATATGATTTGCATCAAATTCTCTTAATACGATCATTGAATTCACCCTTGTTTTGTGTTAAATCAAAAAAGTGATGTGCACTATGTGATTTGATTGAGTGTAAAAAATCTAATCGATTTAGCCATGAATTATAATCATCCTTTAAGATCCTTGACATGAAATTGATAGGCTTGATTTATTCATTAATGCTTGTAGATATATCTCATTATTATGGACTTTTAATCCTCTCATTGATATCATATTGTGAAGATCAATAGTTCATTTGTATTCCAAGTGTTCTGATTATTGGATTGATTGTCATGAATCATTGAAGCATGTGATCAGTTTTGGTAAGTGATTTGCTCTTAATGTGTGGTTTAGATGGGTCAAGAAAATCAATGAATTATGAATCATTTGATTTCATTTCAGATTTGAAATCTCTGAATATATCTCTATCATGACATGTTTTATGTCTCATAGATCGAGTTTGATTTGAAAAAACATCTAAATAATGTTTTAGTGTTTTTTATTCGGTTTTCCATACCGAAATGTATTTAGTTTTTAAAAATATACTATATTGCAATCGGTTTGATCCTTTCAAATCGGGTTCTTCACTAAAGAATGCTTAGTTTTGAAAGTTTTGGAAAATGGCATAAGAATTTTTTTGTTTGAATGTCATCTATTTGAAAATCCGAACCGTCTTGGTTTCAAAAAAGTGAATAGTGAACCCTCTCACTAAGTAGACTACGAGAATAATGTACCCCCTCATTGGGTAGATTGTGAGAATAGTGAACCCCTTTGGACCCTTCACAGGGTAGATAGTGAGAACAATGAACCCCCTGACAAGGTATATCGTGAGAATAGTGGAGCCCTCCATTAGGGCATAAATGATAGAGCCCCTCATAAGGCATATAGTGAAATGCGGGCCGCTGACAATGCAAAATGTGAGTATAGTGGGCCCCTCCATTAGGACATATAATGGGGTCTTTTCACGTGGCATATTATGAATAGTGGACCCCTCCATTAGGCATATATATATATATATATGATGGTGTCCATCACGGGACAATATGGGAAAGTGTTTTGAATAATGTTTTGAAAAGTGTAAGAACCTCTATATGTATTTTGAAAAGTGTAAGGACATCCGTAAGTGTTTTAAAAAACATGTGATCTCCCTAAGTGTTCAAAGTGTGTGGTTTCGAAAGTCGACATAATGAACCATTTTATCGGCTTTCCAATCATACATTTAAGAGTTACATTGTTTAGAAAATGCATGTTTCAAAGGATTTGTGCATAAGGATTACACTGTTTCGACTTTAATGTTTTATAAACAATCATACTTATTCCCATGCTTGACTCTCCTCATTGTATTGTATATTTTGTATATTTGCTTGCAAGCCATGGATTCACCCTTATATGTCATTTTTCAGATTAATATTTAAGAGTTTGTGTGCTACAGACTATGATGTGAGATATGGACTGAAGTGGGGCATGATGGCCCTTTTACTTTAAAAGAACATTAATTTTGTTTTGTATAAAATTTTGTTTTGAGACTGCATTCAAATTTACTGTTGACTTCATAGTTAGTTATGTAGACTTGTGATAGATTGGACTTGATACAGTTATTTAATGAACTTCAAACTTCATATTGATAGAGGTCAAATTAATATGAAAGGATTAATTGAAATGATTGTTTAGTTATCCCAATGCACAGTGTATTAGCCATGTGTATGAATGAATGTTAGGTAATTCCCCTGACTAGTGATATATGTATATGAATGAATGTGGCAAGAATATGAAAAAGAAAAAAGGATAATGTGATATCAAAATAAAAAGAATATATATATATATATATATATATATATATGACCAAAGTGTATACATAAAGTTAAAGTGAAGTGAATGAATATGAAAGAGTGAGTGAATATTATATGTGTGCTTGCGTTTCGGATTCAATTCATGATGAATCTGGGATTTATTTACAATGTGCGTGCGACCTGAGCTAGATCTAGGGTGTGACACTTTGACATGCTTTAACAAGTGTGCATCGTATCTACAATTTACCAAGTGTGGGGCTCTCTAGGTTCACTACATTGAACACTTAGATATGGATTTTAACTTAGTATACTCACTTTGGACATCTCTAAGTGTCCTACCATGTCAATTTCCTTTAAAACTTTACTCACTTCCGATGACTAACTTAATTCATGTTTCCCATGACCTACCACCCTAATGCAGCTCGCTACATGTCAAATCATGTTCATTAAAGATAATTGCAGGTGTCGAAGATTTCAACATCTTTAAACTCATAATTTTCTATATGCAGAAGCTACCTAGTCATGAAAATGCATTAGTCGCGAGTTGTTACAAATTAGTTCATTAGTGAATTGTACTTTAATTGTGAAAGACTTCTCAGTCAAGTCTACTAGCTTAGTGTCACGATTGCTAGCTTAGTCATGAATCATTTCATTCACGGTGACATCTTATTGCAACTAACAATCCATTCACGAGAACTACAAATTTGTAAGCTTTTTAATCACAACAAATGGTATAGTTGCGAAACTCCATTATTCACTAATGCTTTAGTCGCGAAGGCATTTCATTCATGAAAACTCATCTTAATCGCGAATACTTCATTTCATTCACGAGTCATGGTCCCTTTTTGACACAATTTTACTTTTCTATCATCCTCAACACTGGAGTGGACTTATCCTCGAAATGTTGGAGTATTTCATGAATCCTAAATGTCATAAATCACCTACAAGAGTTGCTGAGTTCAATAAACTCATTCATGTAATAATGGTGGATTTTAGGGTCTTTAGGTTAGGGCGGAGTCATCGGGCCTCATGTCCTCAGGTTACTTGTATATCCCTTTAAAAGGGAATCAAGCTAGATGTAGTTTTGCTAAACTGATATGAAGCATAGAGGTTCTGTTATTGTGTTTATTGAGGATAGTTAAGGCTTCCCACTTTATGTGCCACGGAGCAAGTGTCATGATAATCCTGGGATATAACCAAGTTCGGACCAATTCATGTCTCTCGACGAGGTGCACTCCCTAAAGAGACTGCGATACCTCCCATACAAACTTATTGCCCTTATGGTTTGGTACCCAAAATAAAGTGACAAAACTTGTCCAAATTTTATAAAAATTTTGGCAAAGTTTTTCATTATGAAGATGAACATCATAAATCAAAATCGAGTCACGAAGACAAGGTTAACATCTTTAACTCATTGTCAGTTTTCAAGGAGCCAGTGATCCCATGGAGTATTTGAGCACAAAGATTCACATTATTCTATTATACGAGGGCAAAGAAAGGCTTAATGGACCCAAGGTTTAAGGACAAAAAGAGTGAGAGAGAGAGATGTTTGGTTGTTGGTCAGAAAAACCCTATGGCCTTGCGAACTTTTTTCTTTCTTTCTTCTTCTTCTTCTCCTCTTCTTCCTCTTAGGCTTCCCTTTCTTGTTCACCCATCTTTGCCTTTTCTTATATGTGTTTCAACTTTCAACCCACTTTAAGCCCTTTTTTTATAAAGGGTCTCAACCACCCAACCATGCGTGGACATCAATCATGCCTGTTGTTCGCAATTTGCATGGACGAGCATGGTCCACTAGTTTCCAGACCTATCGTGGCTGAGCCCAGTTTCAATCACGGACTAAGCCTTGATGGTCCCCATTCACAACCTACAAACCTTAGTTGTGACTAAGGTCTTGAATTAGCCCAACTACGTTTAGTCGTGATCACTTAGGTACATGCCATTCAGTCAAGAACCAACCAACCCGACATTGTTCAGTTGCAAACTCAAGTCAATCACTAACCCTTCAATCACAACTAATCCGGTCCAATCGCGGACCACTTGTCCCCGGTTCAGTTATGGACCCAAGTCAGTCACCGCACTTGTCCCATTTCATAACATTTAGTCGTGACTAATTCGGATTCCATAATAAACCATTTGGGATGTCGAAGAGGAATCTTGCGACTCCAATATGACTTTGCAATGATGTGCACGTGTGAAGTGCAAAAATGCACCTCAAGCACCCTTGCTCGCACCCTTGTCCATGCCCGAGCTTGTGCGCAAGGTGCTATGCACCTTACTAAACCATAGCATACAAGAGAGAGAGAGAGAGAGAGAGAGAGAGAGAGAGAGAGAGAGAGAGAGAGAAATACACAAGGTATGGAGAAGGCTTATCTTATATACTGCTTCTAGAAAACCATCCTAACCAATGTGGGACTATCTGAAAATCAAAATTTTTGAAACACACTCTTCATTGAAAACATTAAACGTGGGTGCCGAAAGGCTTATATTTTCAACATGTGATTGCAAAGATGATGGGTACAAATCAAATAGAAAAGTAGCATTTGTTTCTCAAAGATAGAAGTGAGAATAGTGTATAGAAGAAAAAAAATACAATAGCAAGAGGATAGTGCATATTGGCAGAAAAATGTTAAGAGGATGGAATTTGGGGGCTTTCGATAGGTTAGTGGGCCATATCAAGACATATTGTGTGGATGCTTGTCCGCCAAATAACAAGACAAAGAGGATGATTAGGTAGGATCGACCCAATCCAATACTATAAAGAAGTTTAAAAGAGGAGGATTCTCATTGTAATTACAATGCCTCTATTTAGATGTTTAAATATACTATCACATAGATAAAGATAGAAACAAAAACAAAAAAATCATATCCAAACAATCCTAACTATTTAAAAAATAAAATAAATCTTAATCAATTCTTCTCACATCTCATTGAATCTTTATTTTCCTGATGGGAGCAAATGTTCTTTCAAGGAATTTGTATATCCTATGGTGTCTTCTACCACTGGTTGACACATGATGGTTTTATGAAGTTGGTGCCTCTTTTAAATAAGGAGCAAATGTTCATTTGAATGCTTTTTATTTTATTTTATGATTTTAAACCTATACACCCCATTTTTCATTTGAAAACTGCTTTTACAGTTTTAACCCTGTGCACCCAGCCTTGACATACAAAATTTTGGACATAACATTTGTTCCATTTCCTAATATAAAAATGGCTTTTTGAAAATATGGTAGTTTTATGAATGAATTTATGGCCATTGGGCCGGCTTGAGGTCTAGACTATGTAGCCCTACACAACAGCAGGTATGCACTCAGCCTACTATGCCCTTGTTGGCATCGGCCCATTCACGCTCCCAACCAAGACACTAGGTAAAGATGCCAAAAGCCAAACAAATGGTTGAAAAATCTCAATATCTGATTGGCTCGTCCATAAAGACATGACATTTGACCCTGTAAACTATAACAAAAAAAAGGGATATGCACACCTCAAGTTTTTGTAAGCACACCTCACTTAACTCTATTCCAAAAATACCCTAACTTAAAATGACAGTTATAACCC